>RCHF01000131.1:0-46402 GCA_003987895.1 Neonothopanus nambi
GGCGGTGTCGTTGGTAATGTATGTTGAGTAAGTGTGTAGCTAGTTTTTTTTTGGCAGACAGGTAAGTAGTAGCGAAGTGAGGGCGACCGCAGAGCATGGCTGGAACGAGTCCTGATACCTCCTAAATACCCCCCTTTCTTTCTTTTTTGTTTTTCTTTTCTTTTCTTTTCTTTTTTTTTTYCAACGCAATAYCGTCAATTATTTTATTGAAATATGAGTGTCACCCGAGAAACCTGTGTAAATGAGAGCGTGTTGCGTTCGAATAGATCGGTTCTATACAGTCTATTTTACTATACTGCTACTACTTTTTGTTGTTCGGTTCTTCGTATTTTGTGTTCATATTTTCATTCGGTTGTTTTTTTTATTTTTTCTTTCTGTTTCTCTTTTTCTTTTTTCTTTTTTGCTTGGGTGAGCATCGTCATCTGTTCGTTGAAACTTTAGTATTTTGATTCGCGCTCAGGCATCTCACCATATTCTTGAGTCTTGAGCCTGAGAGTAAGACAACGAGAGTGTTAGCCATTAACGTCACACACCTCTTGCCCTTCCAGAGCCAGTTTAACGCCTTCCTGACGCGCAGTAGAGCAAAATTGACTAGTTTGTAGCACAACACGTTCATCAGGATGTTTCATTCCTACGACAGCGAGCTAAATGACAGCATTATGAGTGAGAAGGATTGAGAATTGATAAAAGAAGATGACGTATCCCAAACAGAACTTGTTCCATGTACAGAGCCATCTTATCACAGAATGAGCCTGGCCGACTGAAGTACCGCCTTGATGAAGAAGACGTATTTGACGACGACGAAGTGCTCTTCGCAGAGCTAGAAGCAGAAATAGAGAATGATGGCGATGTTGCCATGCGCGAGCATGGATTAGTTGCGCTCGAGAGAGTGAGTCAACACCCACCTATGGGACGGTAGTGTACATTCGTGCTGGAAGGTTGAGTATTGCGAATACTATGAATGGTAATGGAAGATGAAGGTCGGAGTTCCAAAAAAAAAATCCGGGAGAGGTATGCAGAAAATGTGGAGAAAAGGTGTAGAACAGCATAGGAAACAAGTGAAAGCGAAAACCGAGACTCGTTTGAATTCTTGAAAATATTTGAGTGAAAGCCGAAGGGAAGAAGATTCCTGATCACGTAGTTCTAGGACCGAAGACCGCAATGAGAACGATGAAGGGGACATAAGTTATCAGAGACAGCTGCCCTGACTTTGCATCTATGGAAAGGACCTCAGCTCAACCCTTGTTTGAAACACAAAAAGAATAAACGCACTATATTCCAACTGCGGATCGTCCAATAGAACACCCTTCTCCCCATACCCTCCACCACCACCACCAAGCGTCCTCGTTCTAGGCACGGCAACTAAAAACCCTGCAGCGCACCAAACGGGAAACAAGATAAACCCGAAGTAGAAGAACCACGGTTGAAGCGGGCTCCTGCCGCTCTCCGACCATCTGAAAGAAGCCCGACGCGTCGCGCGCTCTTGCTCATCCTCAATATCACGTCTATCACCTTCAACACAGTCGGAATCGTGTTTCTCCTCATCATTACGTCGCCCCTCTCCACCTCGAGCCTTCTTAATCATGCTAATCAAACGTTCGAAAACTCCAGGTAGTGTGAAACAATCTCCATAGTTCTCCGCGAAGAACCCTCTCTCAGGCAACGTCAAACTCCGCGGTGTATCTTGTACCCTTGGAGGCTTCCTTGGATCACGCATATGATACCGGGGACCACGGCCGGTCATCGTAAACGGATGCTGAGATATCGATATCGAGGGTGCATGTGGAGTGAGGATAGCAGAAATTGGAATGGTGACTTGTGATTGGTGGGAGGTGCTCTCGACTCGCTCGCGACTGTGGGATACAGGTTGGTAATGAGATTGCGAATTCGCCGGATTGGAAATAGAACCTTGTCGGTGACGTTGGGTATAATTCACGATGATGTTGAGGGGGTACGTGGAGAACGACGACTACTAGGAATTCGATGCAAAGAGCGGGTTGGGGATTGTGGTTGATGAGGTTGACCAGTTCCTCGAGACGGTGGTCTCGTTTCGGATCCACGTGAAGATGGTGTGGAGCTACCAGCACTCGAGATTCTGGGGCGTTTTCGATAAAGTTGCGGTGCACGATAGGAATTTTGTGAAGGATTTGAAGATCTATAGGCTGAACCATGAAAAAGCAGGGAAGAAAATAGGTTAGCCTATCCTTCCTCCAAGAAATACACAAAAGCTCAGTAATCCCATGGTGAAGCACCTGTATTATTTCATTATAAGCGATCTCTCTCTTTCTTGTGAAAGCTCGAATCGAGACGTACCGAACATACCGGTTACGTTTTCTTCATCAGAATTTGTCTTCGCAGCAGAGATCGACAAACCCAGGATCAGATACATATACATGTACATGTACAGACACCAGAAAATTGACAGTGAGATAGAGTACATGGCCGAGTCTGCAACCTAGCAATAGAAAATTTATGGGGTCGAGTATCTTTATGAGTACAAATGAGAGCCGTCAGTATTTGTCGAGATATCGTGACGATAACGTACCTCAACAAAAGCAAAGTAGTTTCACGAGTAGCCTCAAGAAGAGGTAAAGTAGATAGGGAGGAACATCCGGAAATTCGAACAATTCGTGATGCCGGCGTGCACCTTCAATGTAAGTTAAATAAATGCAGGGGTAGAACACAACAAGAGAAGATGGAAGACTCACAATAGCTACATTTGACCCGTGGGCGGCTGACAGCAATTTTCTCGAGTGTAATATGGATTAAATGCTCTGAAATTATGAACTTATTGTTAGCAGTGTAAGCAGAACGATGGAAATACCAATGATGAGTACCGCTCCGTATACAGTGGGTGGTTGGGACAGGAGGATACCAGATTTGATGCTGGCTGCGGCACTGTCTAGCCCATTCACGCTTTCGTCTCTCGACATTTGACGTCCTTCCTATCTTCCACAAAGGTGTACCAGAGATGCGATATATATAGATGAAACCTGGATATTCGGAACTCGAGGATGGGCGCTTCCAGGCTGCGAGCCAGGTTGCAAACCAGGAGCAGTAGACGTTGAACATCATGAGATGTAAATGTGGATTGTTGGAGAGGCCCCGGTTGAGCAAATAGCAGTAAAATGGAGTGAAAATGGTTGGATGGAAATATCTCCCTAGAGGTGAGTAAAGCGAGGCGACGCAGAACAGAAAGACGCTGCAACGACGAATACATCGAGCGCGAAAGAAAGAAAAGACAGTAGAGTCTAAATGTTAGATAACGGTGTCCTGCACTTGCATCTGCCTCAATGAGTTAACGTGTAAAAAATTCAGTATCATTTGCACATGTAAGAGAGTCACACCTAGTGATATCCCTCAATAAAAGGCCATTTCGGAAAGAAAAATGGGTAGAAAACGTACATTTGTAGAAACAGTACGAGCAATGGCGAATCATCGTACGATCAACCCTCAAACCTCCAAATTTTTGCGGTGAAAGCGATCTCTGTCCACTACTAATCAAATATGTGCGAGGAAGCGCATCAACCATCTGATATTCCGGTTTGTGCAACTTTGATTTTTTCGCCCCTGTCATTTTCTTGAGGTTACGGGGTCGGTCTCGAATGGCATCGAAATCTAGTTGAAGGACGGATATGGAGTCTTGTATCGGCGCTCTGAAAGGAGTACAGATTTAAGGTGTATTTCGAGCCTTTGCCGAAGAGAAACTCACATCATCTGTTGGCGAAGAAGGCGAAATCGTATATCGAGCCTGTCGCTCCATTGAATTAGCGGGACAATGATGAAGCGCCTCAGCCAGATTTATTAGAAGGTATGGCGAAACCCCGCAGAGCAGCTCCTTGTGAGTAGGCACAGTACGAATGGCAGGAATATTGGTAGTATCATTATCGTGTCGAGGAACATCACGAAGTTCGCCGAAGGATCATAGCTTTGCTGCAAGCGAGTCAACAGTGCCTGCACTTTATCCTCCCTTCATAGAGTTGTCGGTTTCAAAGGTTTCTTCTTACTTTTGGCCAGCGTTGTGCTCCTGGTTGAGATTCTCCTGAAGACGAGTAAGGCTTTCACGAATTTGGCTAATAGTAAGCGCCTTTAGGTCGCGATTCTTCATGCTGTCGTTGAAAGTAGGAGGGGCTCGAGAGACTGCTTCATGCCATTCTCCAAACCAAGCCACCAAATCAGTGACTAGTTGTACAATCCTTGGGTGATCATGCATGGCTTTCTTGAAGCGGAGGAAAAAATCTGAAGAAAAGACGTGGGCCAGAGATAATAAAAAGTGTTTGAGAAATATAACCTACTGCAGAAAAAGTGTGGAGAGTATCTTGAAGACCACTACGCTCAGGGGGTGGGGTCCTTCCCTGAACGTGTAGTTCATTTGTTTTCATGCAAGCTGCGATGACATTGCACACATTCTCGAAACTAACATTCACCTAAGTGTATGGGGCACTGGAAGAACGTGAGAACCAGAAAAATAGAGTAGAATGTATAGGAGACATACTTGATGTTGTGGTGCAATGTTGTTCTCAAAATGAGATCCGTGGCGAGGAACTACAGACAGAGAAGGGTTGGAAAAGTATGCAAGTAGGCCAATGACAGGGAGGTAGCCACTCGGAAGGAAAGCGCTGTGAATATCATTCCGGTCCGAGTCGAGACGTTCTGAAACCGTAGAACTTCCTGAATCTTGTGGAGAGCATTATCCTGTAAAGCATTCAATACGAAGATCCGGAAATCAGGCTTCTCCCCAGTTTTTTGTTGCTCTCGGCATTCGGAATTGGAGTGTAGAACGAGTCCCTATCGTGACATACATACAGGCTATTGATCGTAGAGGACACATACGAATACACGTTGAACCTCTTCGACGCCGATGCCATTGATACCACTGGTGAACCGTGTTTTCTGCGACTGTCGATAGCCTTTCCTGATTTGTTGAATTAAACGTATCAGGGCGCATAGCTCTTTTCTCCTACTCGAAAGTCAACTTTCTATCCCTCCTCCTATGCCCGCTTAGACTCGCATGCTCCCTTGCACCATCCGCCTACCGCCACTGCTCTCCATAGTCCGTGTACCCCCAGGTGAGTTCCTGTCTCGTACAGTTATGTTACCCAGCGTAGATGCAACAATACTGCTCGAGCTCAGACTCAATCTTGGGACCTTCGCACGCGAAATAGTTTCGAGGCTAGAATCATCACCCCAAAGCCAAAGCTCTATCGCCTTGGACAAGTGACCCGTCCCTTTAAGTCCTCGTCACAACTTCGACCTTCATTCGGGATGGGGCAAAAGACCGAAAGTCTCGTAAGGATTCTTCTGCATTGAGCTTTTGAGTATCTGGTATTTGACTGCGAATGCTTGAAATTCTTCGTCCACGTACTCGTCGAGGGTATGATTAAAGAAAGCGGATGATGAGGTAGCGGGTATGGGTAATGAGGCTGGTGGATTCTCGGACTTCTCATCGTCGTTGCGGTGGTCATTTTTACTTGAGATGAAATGCCGCATACCGAAGGTTGGGGCGAGCGTGGGACATGGTTGGGAAGATGTGAATCCATAGGCGATGACGCGATTTGGGTGTCGGTGTACCATCTACCTCATTTTCCAATGAAACTTCCTCAAAGATCTCGGAACGATTGGATACGTTGGCTCCTAGGATCTGGTTTTGGTTCGGCTCGTGGAGGAGGAGGAGAAGTGGGTGATACCGGTGACGAAGACGACAAAATTTAATATGCGGGAGACTGACGAGATACAGAAAGACTCTTCTGTTCGTTCAAGTAGAGACGCCGATAGCTTGTTCCTTCCGACCGGCACCTTGGTCAGCATCAAGATGAGAATTAAACCTCCTGAACGCTTTCGGGAGTTGGTCCGGTTCGAAGGAGGAACGCCACATTATGTCGTGCGTTTTTTTTTCGCGTCGTCAACTCCACCGACACCTTCTCCGCTACTAACTATCACATATCTCCTGGTGTTGGTCCCAGCATCCGCATCCGCACTCTCCTTCCTAAACCCTGCCGCCTTGCCATCAACCCTCTCCTCGCCCTATTCCTATCCATACCGGCCGTACGATCCACCCTGTGAATATGTGTCCTCCTATCAAAACCTCCCGATACCGTATCCCATAGTCCATGCCAGGTAGGGTCTATGCCAGATAGGGTCTTCGTTCTGAGTGCAGCCAGATGCTCGCCATCATGAATCAATCTCGGAAGTAAGGAAGGAAGTGTATCAGTTTCGTCGTGAGAGGCAAGCCCGTTTTTTCCACAGCAACAATAAATTGGAGGGTGGTTGGTAATGTGTACTGAGTAAGTGTGTAGGTAGTTTTGTTTGGCAGGCATGTACTGTGTTGTATACTTTGTTTTCTTTTTTTCTTTTCACCCTGTTTACCCTGTGGGGTCTGAAGTCCGGGTAGTGCCGTAATGGAATTCTCTGTTGATTCTCTGTAAGATCGTCCAGTGGTGGTGTTAAGTAATGTGTACTGAGTAATTGTGTAGCTAGTTTTGGTAGACGGGTCTGTTGGCGGTGTACTTGGTAATGTGTGCTGAGTAAGTGCGTAGCTAGTTTTGTCAGACAGGTACTATGTTTATTGTTGACAATACTACTAGTAGTTGTTGATGACCAGTTGTCATTAGTAGTCAGGTCCGAGTCGTCTATCCTCTGTGATACTGTATTTCGTTGTAAGCGAAGGGTGACCTGTGATTGTTGATTGGTCGATGCTCGCCCTTGCTCACCCCATCGAGCGAGTTTCTTCCTTTTAGTAGTCAGGTCCGAGTCGTCTATGTTCCCTGCACTCGTAACGTTGTAAAATTTTATGGGAGCTGTGGTTTGTTTGGTTTGATGATGATGATGAGTTTTAACAGTGTACAGGGTATAAATCAATAAAGAAACAAAGAGTAATGGGTCGAGTTTTCAGGAGGCGAGTTTCTTTGAGGTTTCGTTTTTGTTCTCCTTTCCGAAAAGTAATGAGTGTATTCATAACCGGCGTTCGAGTGACTGTATCTGTGGGTTCCGGTGTCGAGTCGTTTCTGTCGCGGTTGTTTGTAGAACGGCTGGCTTTGCCGGCTTACGGTGGTGGATGTTGTGTCTTGGTTTGTGTGTGTGGTGATTCTGGGGTTCGAAGTGCAACGGTCCCTTTCCTTGTGGTAGATGGTGTTAGCGTAGATGCAGTGGTGGGCCGAGATTTTGTTGATTACTTCGGTTGTGTGGGTTTAGGTGAGTCGTTTGGGTATGTTTTTGACGAGTGCTGTTTGTAAAGGTTTGAAACCTGGGTTTGGCGTTGCAGGTGACGAAGTTGATTTCGTTGGAAGTGGTGGTGGGACGAGTGTTGAATCTTTAGAGACTGTTGCGGGGAGTGGATGTCGCGACGAGGGTGTGTCGTTTTCAGTTGACGTGTGTGGGCGGTCAAATGTGGACGGCAGTTTGAGTGGTTATGTTGAGAAAGGCCATGGTGTAGGGGAGGACGTGGAGAGTTCGTGTGTGGACTCCAACACATTTCATCCGAATAGTCTGTCGGCTGCGAATGCAGTAGTGATATCTGATCCTCGTGGAGGATTGTATGGACACGGCCCTTCACATGAGGTTGTGAGGTCGCCTTTTGATTGTGTTTCTGCAGTTGTTGCAGATGGTGAAAGCTGTGTCTCTTCTGAGACTGTTATTGGGATGAGTGTAGAGGGTGTCTCCCTTAAGCAGAGCGAAGTTTCAGGAGGTGTACTCCTCGATGTCTGTCGATCAGTGACCTCTGATTCAAGTGGTTTGGTTCGACCAATGGATGTCGATGAGTGTCGGTCAGTTCAGGAAAGTGCGAATGTGAGGTCCACTGCGTATTATACCGTCGTTGGCAACTACGAAATGGATGGTCAGGTCGGTGATGTTGGTGACGGCAAGGAAAGATGTTGGAAGGTTTTGTTTGGGTGTGTAGGTGGTGGAGTGTTCTGCTCTCCGTTTGTGGAGAATTTGGAAGCATTGCGGAGTTGTTTGTTGCTTCATGGTGTTGATTCTAGTGGTTGGGGGCTGAGAGAGTGCAAGATCTCGTTGTTGGGTCATATATTACGCGGTGGGTGTTTTGGGGCGGGGGCTGAACAGGTTGCGTGTCAGAGTATTTGTAGAGGCTTTAGATCTTCGAAAGAGATGTCATCATGTAGTGTTCAGTTGCTTTGTAGTGCTAGTGCGAAGATGTTTCCGAAGGAACGGATGGAGCTTTCGTTGGAAGCGCTGGGATTGGGTGGGTTAGATGGGCGTTCTTATTCTCGTCGACGTGGGTTGTCTGCGTTGAGGCAATTTATTCAGAGTGTGGATGGGTGTCATACAGGTCTCTCTCTAGAGGAGTTGCTTGGTGGGCTCGAGAGAGTTAGACGTGAAATACTAGTGGGTGTGATGTCAAGGCATGGGATACTTCGTTTACGTGAAGGACGGTGTACAAGTGAGGAGATGCGCGGGGCTATTGTAGAACATCTTACGTTTGGGAGGTGTTTCGAACCGGGTGTGGATAAGGAAGGGTGTTTTTCGGTGAGATGTGAAATTCAGAGTGTGTGTAGTAGACCAGAGTTGGCCTTCTTGGAGTGGTTGTGTAAGCATGTAGGCAGTGTCAAGGTATTCCGCCGTGTATTGATGTCGGTTGGTGTTGTGTTTGATGATTCGGATGGTATCCGTATTCTTCGCAGAAGGGCGGAGAAGTATTTGGATAGTGTGAAAGAGGGAGAAGCTAGGGAGAGTGCTCAAGAGAAGTATGAGCGTGTGGAGCACGAGAAAGAGACTGTTCGTGGGATGTGGCCGCGAGTTGTTTCTCCGGCTTTAAAAGAGGATATCGTTAGGCGTTTTCGTGATAGAACGGGGAGGGCTTGCCTCTCGAGGTTCGTGTGTGCGAGTTGTGGTGAGGAATGCTTTTGTTCGGAAATGTGAGAGATGTTTCTTGAGGATGTGGACGTAAGTCTCTTGAAAAGGCCAGATGTGCGTGTACGTTCGGATAGCGATGCCGTGGTCGACTCGGAGTGGCTGAGTTATGGAGTAGGAGTGAAAGAGTCGGTGTCTGCTGAGCTGGGGGGAGTATCGGATCTTTTGGTTGTTCGTGAAGGTATATATTCGGATGTAGGTGGGAGAGTGGTGTTGAAGTTGTGTGCGGAATGTGGGTCGTCATTGAGTTCTGGCAAGGTTCCGGCATTGTCGCTTGCAAATCATAATTTTCTTGGGGAGGTTCCTGTGGAGCTGAAGGATCTTAGCGTGGTAGAGGAAGCTATGATAGCTAGATGTCGTGCGAAGTGTTGGGTGATTCAGTTGAAGGAGGAGCATGGTGGGCGGGAGTTCGGTGGGTTACAGCGTGGTGTGAAGGGTCACGTCATCATATATCCTCAGCGGTCTTTCGTGATTGCGGAGGTGTTGCCTCCTAGTATCGCAGAACTCACTTCTGCAATTTGTGTTATATTTGTTGGATCTTCCCGTCCGTCTTCGAAATGGCTTCGTGAGCATGCGAGGCCTCTAGCGGTCAGGCCCGCAAAAGTGAGAGCGGCTCTTGTTTGCTTAAAAGCTATCAATTATTACTATAAGGATATTAAAATAAACGATGCAGTACTTGACGAGTTACCTTCGGAGTCCGTTTTGCCCGTGCATGTTGAGCATGTGGTCGGTAGTGAAGCTGTTGAGTCCTCGACGTCCCGTTACGATGTAAATGGTCCGATAGCTACAAATGTAAATGAAAAAGACGGTGGTTCTGGTGATGTGGCTTTTGAGAGTGTTGTTATTACAGATGTGGATGGTCAAGCTTCGGTGAATGAGTTGCGTGCAGCTGCTATCCGTCATGTCAAAAAAAAGGGGAAGGGGTATATAGAGATTGGACATGAGCCGGAGCCAGTAAACGAGTTCTTCAACCCGAGTTTGTTTCCGCTGCTTTATCCAACTCTTTTCCCTTTCGGTGTTGGAGGATTTGAAGAGATGAAGCGTTCGTCCGTGCTTTCTATGGAACGTCAAGTGAAGCATATGTTTCGTTTGCGGGACAAGCGATTTCAAGAGCATTATTCCTTTTTATTTACTGCATTTAATATATTGCAGCGGAGGGCGTTGTTATTACATACTAGTTTGAAGGTGAAGAGATCTGGTTTTGATAGGTTTGCTGAAGAGTTCGGGAAGTTGTCTGTTGATGCAGTTGATGCTGTATCAGAACGGGTTGCGAGTGGGGAAAGGGTATGTGCTCGGAACGAGGAAGAACGGCGCGTGTTGAAGCTTATGAAAGAAGCGAGTGTTATCACGTCGCATGTACCTGGGTCTAGCGCGTCTCGGGTTGCGATGAGGAACGAAATTCGTGCGTCAATTATTGATAATGGATTGCCTAGTTTTTTCGTTACTGTGAATCCGGCGGATGTTTTTAATCCTGTAGTGAAGTTTTTGGCTGGTAGTGATATTGATGTAGATAGGCTTTTACCTGAACAAGTACCTAAGTATTACGAACAGTCGGTGTTGGTAGGGAAAAATCCTGCAGTGGCCGCGAAGTTTTTCCATCTGTATATGAAAACGTTTATCTCGGTACTTTGGGATATGATCGGAATAGGAGCGGGGTCTCGGAAGGTGTTTTGGGGGTAGTTAAGGCGTTTTACGGCTGTGTGGAAGCTCAAGGGCGTGGTACGCTTCATTGTCATATGTTGGTGTGGTTGGAAGGAGCGCTTAATTCTGATGAGATTAAGGCGAGGATTTCCGAGGAAGGAGATCTTGAGTTTAGGGATAGGCTGATCGCGTTTCTGGATGATTGCATTTCGAGCAGTGTTCCGGAAGATCCGGATCCTAGTTTGGAAGTCGAGTCTTCATTGTTTCATCCTTGCACTGTAAGAGGGTTTGATCTTGCGTTGTCGGGTGAGGAAGCTGTGATTGCGCGTAGGAAGGATCTTCATAATTTGGTGTCTCGTACGCAAAGACATGTACATTCAACGAGTTGTTATAAGTATTGGAGAGGTCCTCCAGAGCCAAGGGAGTGTCGTTTCAATCTTGATGCTGGTCGTGTCTGTCACGAGAGTGTGTTTGATGCTGAAAGTGGTGAGCTTCGATTGCGACATTTGGACGGTCTAGTCAATAACTTTAATGATACTATGCTGGAGGCTCTGCGCTGTAATATGGATATTAAGTTTATTGGGTCCGGTGCATCTGTTAAAGCGGTGGTTTTCTACATAACTGAATATATCACGAAGTCGCAGCTGAAGGTGCATGTGGCATATGCTGCGTTATCGTTGGCGGTAAGGAAAGTCGGGGAATATGAGCAGAGTGATGATAATGCGACTGCGAGGGCTAAGAAGCTTCTACGAAGGTGCGCGTATTCGATGATTTCGCAGCAGGAGTTGTCTGCTCAGCAAGTGTGCTCGTACTTGATGGGTTACGATGATCATTATAGTAGTGATATATATTCAAATTTATTTTGGAGTAGTTTCGAGAGAGCTTTGGATTTGGAAGATCCGATTGGGGTGGTTTCTGAGTTACAGGATGGTGAGTTGCTGAAGGTGTCTGCTTTGGAGAACATGGACAGAGGTAAATGCGGTAGTGGTGGTGGTCAGATTGAAGCTGAAGAGGAGGTTACGATTGCAGTGGATAGTGGAACGGGAGAGTTACTTGCTAAGTCTAGTCAAGTGTTGGATTATCAATTGCGAGGGCGAGAGCTGGATGGTATGTGTTTGTGGGAGGCAGTGTCTCGGTTGGAGAAGGTAAATCTTCGGGCTACAAAAGGCAGTGGTGAGGAAGTGATCGTGAGTGAGAGTGTAGGTGGTGGGTTACGGAAGGTGAACAAAGTTCGTGACCTCGAAGTGTTGCGGGAGAACGCGGGAAGAGTACGCCCTAGAGTGCGTTTTGATAGGGATCATCCTAATTTTGCTACGCATGAGCATCGGATCCGTGCACCTGATAAAGCCGCCGTGCCTGTTCCGATAGGGCCGTCTTTGCCTCGTCGAGATCGTAAGGACGTCTGGGAGAGGTATTGTCGATTGATGTTGATGTTTTTCAAACCTTGGAGGCATGCAGCGGATCTTCGTTCTGGTCAGAAGACGTGGTCCGATGCGTTTGAAGAGTTTACGAATGGATGCGATAGACGATGGTTGATTGTGATGGATAATATGCAGGTATTGCATGAGTGTCGAGATAGTCATGATGATTATTACGCTGAACGGTTGAAGAAGAAGCAGCGGCAGTCGTTCGGAGTTTTTGGGCCTGAATCTGAGAGTGCTCGTGTGGTGGAAGATGATGATCTTGGTATGAAAGCTGGTTGTGAATCTGAGATTTTAGACCATTTGGAGTCGATCTCCATGAGTAGGTCGATGTGGTCAGAAAAGGCGTTGTTGAACAAGCTGGATTGTTTGAAACATGCGGAGGAAAGTGGTATGTTTGAAGTTGTGGAAGGTTGCGTTATAGGTGGAACTGGTAGGTCGGAGAATGATATGAGTGTTGGGATTTTTGAAGTACGGTCTGAGGACAGGCAATTGGAGACGGTTTGGCGCAAGGTGTATGAGAGTATAAGAGCAGAGCATAGGAAAGGTCCTGTTGTACTGACGGAAAGTAGTACTACGGATGAAGTGGTTTTGGGAGTACGTGTGGGATCTGTTTCGCAGTATGGTGAGGTTGGCGGTGCATTTGAAGAAAGTGCTAGAGACGTGATGGATCCTAAGGTGCGTCGAGATATCATTGGCATAGATGTTGGTAGTGATGTTGATTTGTTGTCAGTAATATCTGAGTTTACGTTGAATACTGAGCAAGCTCGAGCGTTTCGTATTGTGGCAGAGCATAGCTTGGATCAGAATTCTGCTCGTCCGTTGCGTATGTTCCTAGGAGGGGCAGGAGGAACAGGAAAGTCGCGGGTGATTCACGCTTTAGAACGATTTTTTGAGAAAAAAAATGAAAGTTATAGGTTCCGTTTGACTTCGTTTACTGGAGTTGCTGCAAGGAATATATTAGGAACAACACTACATTCCGCGCTCGGGTTTGGACCGAAGTCGAAAAAAAGAGTGGGTGGGAGAGTGATGCGAGATTTAATCAGTCGGTGGGAGGGAGTGGACTACCTGTTTGTCGATGAAGTGTCGATGATAAATTGCAAAATGCTTCTCGAAATCAGCGAAGCACTTCGTGAAGCTAAACAGAAAAAGTCGTATTTTGGTGGTGTGAGCGTCATATTTGCTGGGGACTTTGCGCAGCTTCCGCCGGTGGGTGGTATGCGTCTTTATGGACATATTGACACTGAGAGCTTGAAGGTTAATCTTGATAATGTATTTGGTAAGTTGCTTTGGTTGTCGGTGAAGACTGTGGTGATACTTACTGAGGTGCGGAGGCAGGAGGGGGGAGACAGTGGGAAGTTTGTTTCTCTGTTGGGGCGTTTGAGGGAAGGGAGGTGTACCGAGGAAGATTTTCAAGATCTCGGAGCTCGTGTAATTTCGAATCAGTGTCCTGAATGGGGCGACTGGAATGATGCTAAGATTATCGTGTCGAGCAACGATGTGAAGGATGCAATTAACATTGAGTCTGTTAAGGCGTTTGCGCAGAAAACAGGTCAAGACCTGAATTGGTATGCTGCGTTAGATTCCAGAGGAGGTCGTGAGATTGTGGAGGATGAGTTGAATTCGCATTTGAAGATGTTACATAGTGGTCAGACCGGGTACCGTATGGGAATGCTACCCCTCGTGCTAGGTATGCCGGTGATGATTTGCACAAATTATGATGTTGATGGAGGGGTTGTGAATGGGTGCGTGGGCACGTTAAAGCACATGAGGTACCGTCTAGGTTTGGATGGGAAGAGGCATGCTTTGTCATGTGTGGTTGATGCGGCTGGAACTACGACGAGAATGCCGTTTCTTTCTGGAAGTGAGGTGGTGGCTTTGGAGGATACTGTAAATATGAAGTTTATTCATCCTGAGAGTAAGCGTAGATGTTGTATCACGCGTACGCAGTTGCCTGTGATGCCTGCCTTTGCTATGACGGCGCATAAGGCTCAAGGGCAAACACTTTCTAAGGTAATAGTTGATTTGGAAGGTTGTCGTGGTACGGAAGCTCCGTATGTAATGATATCTAGAGTCAAAACGTTGGACGGGCTTTTGATTTTGAGGCCTTTCCAGAAGAAGAAAATACAGTGTCGTCAGAGTGAAGAGACGAGAAGGGAAGTGAGAAGGCTAGACTATTTGCGGGTCAGGACAATTTTGAAGTATGGCAGTGATGAGGAGAGGTCGAAGGTGAAGCGTGACTTGGAGGCAGTTGGCATGTGGGAGAACTTTGATGTAGCGGAAGAGGAGGTGTTAGAAGACGAGTTTGAGTCATCGGATGAGTCAATTCAGTCTGCGTCCATTCGGAAGCTGAGTCGTTTGCAGACTGAGAACTCGCGATTGATTTCTCGGTGGGTTGATGAAAGGGAAACGGAGGCTGTAGCATTAGGTAAAAGGAAAGTCGGTAACGCGGTGCAGGATGTTGAGGTTTCGGGAAGACCGAAGCGTATGAGAATGACTGTCGTCAGAAAGGACGAGAAGGAGGGTGTGGGTATGAGGTCGAGGGTGTTGCCTTTGTATGTTGTCGCTGTTCGTTGGAGTAATCAGAGTTGTGCATATGATTCTATTCTTCCAATATTATATCATATATGGTGTGGCGTAAAATACGATCTGAAAAGCTATTTTGTTAGTATGGAGCATGTGTTGCTTCGGCGGCTTGTCGACAAGTTCGTTTGTTTCGATCGTGGTCTGTTGTCGATGGAAGCTGTACGAGATGAATTTCGCAGTTGGTTTGAGGAGTGCTCCCCGAGGTTTTTCGTACGTGGTGCATTTGTTCCCCTGGCTGAACTCCTTTACACTCTTTTTGACGCGGGAAAGGAAGTGTTTAGAACCAGAAGAAGGTGTGAGCAGGGTCATGACGAAAGGTTAAGTGAAACTTCTGTACGCTGTTGTGTGCTGGAGAGAGTGGATGAGATCCCAACAAGTACGTCTGCATGGCTGGGTGTGGTACCCTCGGAGCTGGCTCGAGGTTGTTCTGAATGCGGAAATCCGCTGTCTAGGATTTATGTGTTCCAGTGTGTTCCTCGTATTTTTGCGTTGTATTTTTCCAGTGGAGACGGTTTGAGAATAGATAGAGAGATTGATATTGTCGTGTGTGTGAATGAGGAGGAGTCAGAAAGAGTGCAGTTGCAGTTGTGCGGAGTAGTTTACTATAACGGGTCGCACTATACGTGTAGGATAGTTGATGTCGGAGGTGGTGTCTGGTTTCATGATGGGCTACTGAGTGGCAGTGCAGAGCTGGAGGATGCTGTTGAGGGGTCAGTTGACTTAGATTGGTGTAGGGGTTTCGGAGCGACTGCGGCTATCTACCGTTTGTGATGGTGTGGTTGGTTTTTAGTTGGATGTGTATCTGTTGTTGTGGCATTTGCGGTAAGGTTGCGGCAAGTATTCTGAGTAGTGAGATTGTAGGGTGGGCTGATCCGTTGTTCGTTGGGCGATCCACGAGTTGCTACGCTCGCGATTAGATGTTTTAGCGCTCTTCGATAATGGTGCTGTTGCGATTTGGTTGTGGGAAGTGAGGTGGTAATGTATTTGCATTTACTACGACATATTGTATAATCGTCTGTTGTGTGGTGAATGAATGGGAAGTACCGGCACTAGTGAACCCGGATTGTCCTAGATGCGTGTTTTCTAGAAATGGCTCGTGGATCCGGTTTATTGGTTGGCGAGGTGTCAGGATCGCGAAACATTTTATTTGGTAGAGTGTTTGGGAGTGAGTGAGTACTAGTACAGGCAATCGGTGGAAGGTTAATATATTGCGGAAAGATAGGGTGTTCGAGATGCATTTTGAGGGTCCTCTTGTAAAGTTGTCGTGGTTATTAGGAGAATTGGGGGTGAGATCAAAATGATTGTCAAGTGGTGGGAGGAGGTGGAGGTTGAATTCGAAGTTCCATAAGAGTCATAGACGCATGTGTGGGACGAAGTGTGAAAGCACCGACTTGGAAAGTCGAAGTGGGTGTATTGGGAAGTCGATGGGCAAGAATATATTATTGAAGCTAGTGTTTCGGTGTTGCGGTGTTCGTTCGGGATTGAGGAGAAGAAAGAAGTGGAGAACTGGCTCCGGGTCCGATTGAGACATGGCCAGGGTCCGTGCTACGTAGGTGGATTTTAGTGTTGAGTGTTGTTGTATTCTGTTACGACAGTGTTACGATCCTGCAAGGTCTGGAACAGACACGTGAGTGTAAGATCAGGACTGAGTGCGTTGGTAGATACATGATTGTGTTTGAAAACGGAATTGAGAGTGGAAATAATGTACGTCTCAGAGTGGGTCGTATTAGGGTCCCTTTCCTGAACGGAAAGCTGGCGTTATCATGTATAATTGGAGCGGAGCGTTGCGGTAAATAAGGTCGATGATTGTTGATGCTTTTGAACGAGTGTATAGTGGAGAAAGTGATGGTTTGAGATCGAGTTGAAGTTAATGACTCTCCGCATTTTCGTCTTTCGGTTGCTTGCTGGTGCAGGAAATGTTAGGCTTTGCCGTGGTCTCAGCGTTATGAGGGAGGAGTGGCGGGGCCGCAGGAGGAGGAGGAGGAGGATAACCGGCACTGGGTCCCACTCAGGAACGGCCGGGGCCCGCGCTACATACATCGCGTCACATGTATGCCACGGATGCTTGTTGTTGTGGTGAACGGGTTCGGGGTATCGGACTCATGCCGCGTGATTTGATTTTGCCCTGGGAATGGTAGTACCTACCCGCCGTGTTCCTTTTTGATCGCCGCTTTGATTACCGTTGATTGCTGTTTCGTGTAAATCTGAGTCTTAATTGTTGTTTCCTCTGCTGTAGATTCTCGCTTCCGTGAAGTATGAGTGGTTTGATTCGTGAAATTTTGTGTGTTGAGGTCGATGAAATGTTGTAGTATTGCCTGAAATGTTGGTGAAGTTGAGGTTGAGTCTTCCTGAAGGGTCGAGGATGTTTTTATTCGTATGTGTCGTGTTAGGTTCTTATAAATGGCTTAAATTAAATGTCGAGTGAATTGTGCCAATGATATGTTCAGTGAGACGTTCAAGAGAAAGTTTCAAGTGAATTATTTAGCGAGTCGTTCATAGTGAACTGTTGATAGCGAACTGTTGAAATTGTCTATGAATGTTTCGTGAAACAATAATAGGTGCTCATACTTACTTCTACTCAAATGTGTGACTCGGAGGTGGAATTTCCGGGTGAAATGATGTGCAAAGGCCGCAATTTTGTCAGTTACACACGTAGAGATGTAGTATAGAGAGAGGAAGCGATACGACTCGTTGCGTGTTACATCTCTAGGGGTTTCGAATGTCAGGGCTACTGCTTGAAGTTGTTATGCTTTGGTGTGTGATAATTTGTGTGAGCCCAAGTATACCCATTTCACGTTCCTTCTTTTTTTGTGTAGAGGACTCGAGTTTCTGGCACCCAGTACCTGTTGAAAAGTATGAGGGCTTCGCAGGATTGTTGCAGGTTGTCGGTTAGTGTTTCATATTCAAGTTGTCGGAGATGATCTGTTTACAGACTGGTGTCTGGTAAGATCGGGCGGTGGTGCGGATCTATTGCGAGTAACTTGAGTCTTATGTTGGTGATCAGTTGTTTCGGCTGGGTGGAGGAGGAGGAGGAGGAGGAGGAGAAACCAGCACTGGGTCCCATTGAGGAACGGCCGGGTCCCGTGCTACACACACGTCAGATGTGTGCCACGGATACGAGTACTCTGTTTGCCGGAACAGTAGTGTTAGCGTCTCGGTCGGGTGTCGGCACAGTCAGGGAGTGTTGTTTATGTATTAAAAACAAAAATAGAGTTATTGGAACTTTTCGCACGTGGAGACACGTCTCATAATTTGAAAGTGTGCTCTTATAGTAATTGGTGGTGTAAAGGCATTCCGTGCAATGCGATCTAAGAGTCCACGGGCGGGTAGGTCTTGTAAATTTTGCATTCTGTTTCATTGCAAAACTCAGTGTCTTTGCGTATTTCAGAGAGATGCTCGTTGAGTCGTCTGTCTGTGGAGACCAGAAAAGTATGGATCAAGGTTTGGGTCGGTATGAGACGAAGGTTGTGTCTTACTTTTCTTTGGAAAGGCGCAATCAGATTCTGTGGAACAGCTCAATTCCAACATATTCGTTTCGTACGGGGTTGGGGCGGTCGATACCTTTGGTTGTAATGTCGGAAAGGAGGTGAAGTTTGTCGATGTTATAGTGGACCGGAAATTAGAGAGTGGAGGTCGATTGGAGACAACGGTCGTTGCAGAATTGTTGGTGACTAAAGGTATGTTCGTTTGGAGGACGCGTCTGTGTCTTGGTCTTATGGTCGGTCTGGAGCATAGAGATGTTGGATGCTGCCGGTCTCCTACATGGTGGATGTGTTTCGTATCTTGTAGATGTGTATGTCTTTCACATTGTTGGTCTGATACCTTCTTGACCTTGCTGATTTATTGTTGGCAAAAGGTGTTGTGCTACACCGTTGGTGGTTCTGGGACTTGTTGACGTCAGGAATGGTGATGAGTTTATGCAAAGTATGGATGTGTTGTTCCATTCGCCGGTACCTCTGTGAGTTTATGTTCCTGTTGTTTGCACCTATGTTTCTGTTTGACGACGTAGTCCCAAATTTTTCTTGCAGTGGTGTGTGTTTAAAGGTAGTAAGTGTTTACATTTCGGTTGGTGGAGAGCTGGTGATGTCGCGGTGTGAGGTCGGTATTGTGGCCAAATGTGTTTTCTGAAAGGAGAGAAATAGTGACTCTTCTGTTTCTTTTTCAATTAGATGCTGGATGAATCGACGGGGAGAGTGGTTGTGTCTGCGCTCCTTAATGAAGTGCCGCATAATAGAACGAAATTATGAAGATATAGTGTTTTGGTTGTCTTTACGCATGGGGTTTGAAAGGAGTGTATTCATGTCTCTCATAGCTTATTGGCTGGAGATCAGCGGATAATTGTATGTAATTTGCTTGTTTGCTTGTTTTGTCAGTGCGGATTTGAAGGTAGAGGCGTAGAGGAATTTATTTTTTTGGTTCTGAAATAATATTTTGTCGTTCCGTTCCGTTTCAGAAATGTTGTGTTGTCTCCTGATGAGTGCGTGTAGTTGTAGGTCAGCATGTTTTGTTGCCGGCTGTGATATATGATGCATGAAGACTGAATCCTGCTAGATTTTGCAAGTGGTAGCTTGCCTCTCCTTTAATCTTACGTATCACCTCATGGGGACCAAAATATCAGGGCTTTTCCTTTTGCGCAATATCCTGATCTTGCCTTTTTTTGAAGTGGTATATGGTATACTTAGAAAATGGTCATTGATTGTTTCCACTATTCCGGAGGTCTCTCAAGTGCGGTGAAGATTGATGTCAAAGTATGAGTTGCCATCCTATGTGCTCTCGGCCGTTTCGTGCACTAGTGAATGTGGAGATTGGAGGGTTGGGAGATTATCCGGAGGAGTATTGAGACTCGCATTCCTCCTCTTTGCTGAGGCGTCGATCATGAAGGTCTCCGTGGTAGCAAGATGTCTTTTTTTGATGTAAATTAAAAACGAGTATTTGTAAGTGGTTGTTGGACCCATTGTATTACGATTCTCGTAATCTCATATCAGTCGAGGTACAGTCAAGATATAGGGCAGATTGGCAATGTATACTACAGTAGCAGCTTAAGGAAGTAGTAGCATCGTCTAACGTAGACTATGTCCTGACTGACTCTTCCTAACTGATTAAATGCAGATCCAGGTCGAACTACTCTTTGTGGTTCCTTGAAGGCGCCGAAGTTCCGGTATTGCTCTGGACATCTCATCAAAGGGATGTCATAAATCAAGGCAGTTCTAGTCCGCATGAGAGGGAATGTGTTTGTTGTGGTTGTAGATGTCGGATAAGTTGAGATTGGATAGGCTCTTACATCTATGTTTTCTTGAGGAATCGGTATCAGCTAGGGCTCTATATGATGAGATGTACGTACAGTGTAAGATATGTCTGTCGAAAGCGTGTTATCGTCGTTGCTAGCATTGGGGTTTGCTGTGTCTCCATTTCTGTTAGAGTTAGATTGACAGAGGCAGAGAGGTGCTTACTGAGTATGGTCATGGCTTGGTGCTGAGTGTGAGCGTGAGCGGCTTGGTGTTTCTTTTGTATGTCGTACAGAAGGTCTAGTATGCGCTGAGTTTGAGAAGGGGAATTGTCGGATGCTAGAGCTGCTTTGTCTTCCGGTAAAGGGTGCAGGTTCATATTATGAACGAGAGAAGGAGCGGGAGATTGGGCTGACGTCGTCGCGTCGGCAAGGCGTTGTTCGGAGGAGCATGATAATGTTGTTGTGGTACGTGGCTGAGCGATATTCAGGTCGAGGGATGGGAGCGTCTGGCTGAGACATGAATGTTCGTGGTCGGTCGAGCAGGCAGTTGTTAGAAGTGTGTTACTAGTGAGCGAAGCTAACATCTGGCCGTGATTTGAATGAAACGAAAACTAAGTAAGTAAGGGGTATAGAAGATGATTTGGGTAAGTAAGCGAGGTGCATACCTGTTGTAATTTCCGAGCTTCCTCGAGACGATTGGTAAAGGTTGTGTTGAGCTGATAAAGTTAGAATATATGAGATTAGTTTCAATTCGAAAGGGATGACGGAGCTCACTACGTCCTGGACTGTGTTAGCGGATATGTTTGTACTGTTGTGCGTTGTGTTTGGGATAGGTATGGTGATTTCACTTGTATTGTTGTTTTGAGGTGTGTATCGTGGTGCCGGGACAGGTCTTGGAGGGTTCTTTTGAGGTTGGGTTATTCTGGATCTAGGTGTTAGAAGCAATTAGTTGATACAGAACGCTGTAAGTATGAGCTCTGGTGTGGGATGAATGACGCAGTACGAACGTGTGGATATTGAGAGTCTGACTATTGGTGAAGATACTAGTGGGTTGTAAGGTGTATTCTCGGAAAAGTCCTGGATCTGTGACGCCGGCTTGAAGTTCTTAATATGTGGAGCGTGTAACTGATACAAGTCCCTGTGTTGTGTTCAGAATGAGTAGTTAGGGTCTACATGAGAAATAGTGCCGTTGGAGATTCTCACCTTACTGTTGTAAATTTCGAGACATCCAGTGCTGTAGGTAATATGTTGATGCTGTTTAGGGATGGGCCAGAAGTGAAGCAAGGTGGTAGTACGTACTTTGTTCGGGGTGTACATGGTGTAAGAGAGTTAACTTCACTGGGTTGTATAAATGATCGACGTAGCTGTTCGCTGTCGGAAGTCTGTTTCGATGTGGAAGGTTCGAGTGTTGTTTGCATTTTTGCTCGTGTTGATTGAGTCTGGGGAGCCGATGTGGAATATTAGCTTGGAATTTTCCATGTTCTCAACAAAGACTTACTTGAGTCTTCTGATCATCGCTGGTGTGTTCATATTCAATATTGATCTGTAGGAGTTTCATAGTGAATCTTTAATAGTAGCAAAGGTGAAAGTACCTCGTTTCCGCTGATTTCAAAACCTTGCAAGCGTGTGAAGGCGCTTTCCGCTGAAGCTACGTCGACCTATAAAGTCGCTTCGGATCAGATTTGTGGGTGTCAAATAGTCAGTTGAGAGCGTGAGGCTCACGTATATTACACGAACGGTCCCTCTGCTTCTTATCGAGTCGTCGAATAGCTCGATTTTCCTGTGTGCCTCGAAGTGACACCTTACTGCTTCGCTGTTGCTTCTGACCTAAGTGAATCTCAGTCAGCCGTTGATGGCATCTCGTGAAAAAAAGGCAAAACAAAAAAAAAAAAAAATAAAAGTAAAAAAGAGAGAGTTGGAGATCTTACTGCGAGATTGGTTGCAATCAAGGTTCGACTTGGAGTGTGGACAAGAGGTGTGATGTATCCTCGAGTTTGACGACTCGATGATATGTCAGGAAGAGTATGTCGTGCGAATGAAGTGGAGTGATTGGTGCGGTTGAGGGGAAGGTGGGGATCTGTATGAGTATCTGAGAATGTATCAGTCATATGTGTAGTGGGTGGCAGTGGCGGTGAGGAGGAGAAGGACAGGTTGGATGTTTGACAGAGAGAGTTGAGGCGTTGATTGGTGGTGTAGGATTCTTTGTGTTAGCAATCTTTATTGAACCGAGGTATTGGAATTACTGTGTTGGTGTCTTTCTCCTCTGCACACGCGTATGTGGTTTTTTTGGTATCGTACCTTCATAGTAGTTCAGTCCGTAAGGAACGTTGGTGTAGGGTGTTCTTGATGAAGTATAGGATGATTCTTTGTGAAATGGATTTCTGCTTCTGTTCCTATTACTCGCGGTTCGTGTGCTGTCGATGCTTTGGAGACGATGAGAGGTAGTTCCGGTATCGGGAGGATGGTGGTTTTTTCGATAGCGAATTTTTTTGGTTGCTGGTTGCTCGCGCGAGGGCGATTCGTTTCTTGTTCGGCGGTCGCGGAATGGCATTGATGGTGCGGTTGAGTCTGGGTTGTCGTTGTGATCTCGAGGTGTTCCTGTTGTCGTGTACTGATTGTTTATGACGCGTTGTAAGGTCTGAGTTGACGGTTCGTGGTACTGCCAAGGATTGTGGTTAATATTATGTCGGTTCGTCATTGGTCGATGTTGACGAAGTGGCAAGGGAATTGGCCGGATGGGTAGTGTCAGGAATGGTGTGCTGTGGAGTTGTCCTTCAAGAGCTGGAGAGAAGATTGGAGGATGAATTATGATCGAGATAAGTTGGATTGTTGTTGTGTTGGCTATTTTATCGGTTGTGTGGTTTACGGTTTGGCGTGACTCACCATTTCAGCTCCTTGCTCGCTGCCGGCAATGGCCGATGTGAATGAACTGTAGTGTATGACACATCTGAGTAGTGGAGGATAAGGAGATAAAGTTGACTGTCGGTATTTAGATAATATTCGGTTTTCTTACTGAGAATGATGTTTGTGTGGTTTCTCGGATCTGAATTGAGTTACATATCGAAATGAGCAGTTTTTTGTTTTTTTTATTGGATGAAGGTTGATCAGGGCTTTGTAGCTTCTATTGTAGGTCGGTCAGTTTGGGTCGATGACTGTCTGCCTGCGGGATACTGTTTTCGTTGAAGTTGATTGTGTACGTTGATCCGATATCTCGTTATGCTGTATTAGTATAGTATGATGTGAGAATAAGTAGGTGGGAAAAGCGTCGTCAAAGTAGATGCAGGACAGTGTGATTTAGTGTTTAATCGGGGAGCGGGGAATAGTTTGTGACTCATCGAGGTTACGTGACGGTCGCTTGTCATTGGGATGAGGAATGATGAAGAGAAGCGGGGGGGAGGGCCAAATGTTGTATGTTTTCAAATGATTTTGTGTGAGGTAAGATTGTTTTTGAGAGAAGTTCCTGTTCGTATTGAAAAGGAGAGGTCGAACATTGTAAGTCGTCGCCGTTTACCTTCTGAAACTGAGCTACTTTTTGATCGACTTTTGTGGAACTGGTCAGGAACCTTCTGAATATGCCGTGTTCTTCGTCCAGTCCGTTCCCTTCTATCCTGAGTCCGTTGTGATGTTGATGTCGTTCTGTAGTATTTGCTGCTTTGGGTGTGACGGGAGAAGTAAAGGAAGGCTCTAAGGACGCTCGTTCGTGTGCCGAGTTGCCGGATCTGGACGCGGAAGGTATTGTTCCGCACGCTGGTACTGGAGATGATTCGTCGTGGTGCTCAAGGAGATATCTTGAAGGATCGGCGGCGGTTGCAGCACCTGTGGTTGTTGGCCGTTCTCGTCTCCTTGAACTTGCAGAAGCTGCAGAGGAGCATTCGGTTAAGTTTCGTGGATCTGAAGTTGTTGATAGGCGGTGCAGTTGTTGCTGTCTGTCTGCAACAACCTTGTGTTCGTGTCCGAAATATCTTGGTCCTGATGGATCTGCCACCGTGTGTTTGGTGTGTACTATGCCTTCGCACACTTTAAATTCGCTGTCAGAAGAGGACCGTAGACTTGTGATTCCGGCGGATCTACCTGTTATGCCGATTGACTCTCAACCTACTCACGGGATTGAGAGTCGGGATGCCATTGATTTGTTCCGTCTTCGAGTTCTTAAACCGTGGCGCGAATTTCATGGACTTTCTGGTGCAGGGTTCAATTCGCCACTGGTTCTTCTGTCGAGTAAGGTCCCCAGTACTGAAGATCAGCGTCTCGCTTGTAGAAATATGGCCCGCTGCTACGTTCTTAACTTGCCAGCGTTCCCTCTCGATAGGTACCCCAAACATCCGTTCCACGAAATCCTGACACCTTCCCTTGGTTCGACCATGGTCACTTCCGTGCTTGATCGTACGTGGTCTCCCGAACGTAAGCGGCAGTGGATTTGCGAGAACGAGTTTGTAGGGGCTGACTCCGTGAGGAGTGGTGTCTGGTGCAAGCATAAGCGGTACATTCTTCATATGCGGTCTCTTTTGACTACGGGACTCCGATACGTGGTGGAGTATTTTACTATCCGAGATATGCTAGCTACATTCCGTCAATTCTATCACTGCCAGCGAGTGGTTCCTAGGGAAGAGGTCTTCGGGAACCCGCTATTCAGTAAGGAGGAACGAAGACTCATGGGCTCTGTGATTGCTACGTTGAAACATTTCGGAGAGGAGGACTTGCTGAAAGTGTTGACTGCAGTCGATGGTGTGGTGTTTTATCGACACGAAGGGATCAGGTACCTAGTTCTGGAGAAGTTCGTTCCTACTATGCCTTTGCCACTTCCTGGTACTATCCCGTTCACGTACGGAGAGTACCTCAGTCGAAAAGGTGTCTTCGTATCGTGTCATCCTTACGGAATTCTTTTGGATTCTGGGTATGGTGGTTCTGGAGTTTCTGGCAGTGTAGAGTGTGATATGTATCCATCAGGGGATCGACTTCCGAATCGTATGGAATGGAGTAAGTTGGTGGCATGGGCAGAGAGGACGTTCTTAGGTGTTGTGAGGGTTCCTATGCAGAAGATTAATGGTCTCCAGGAGGAGGACGTGCCTCTAGCTCAATCCTCTTCAGTTGCAACTTCTTCTCTTGCATGAATGGTCTTGCATACTAGTCGTACTTCTTCCGTGATGTTGCCTTCGGGTAGCATTGGGAGTTGTCTGTCCTGTTGATTGTATCTGCGGTATGATTAGAAACGTGTGTCGCATGTTGATGTAGGAAATGTCTCGTGTTGGTCCCGTCCTTAGTCCCTTTGTAGCCTTCCCCGTTGGTGTCTTGTCACGTTCCTCATCTGAGGAAATTGGGCAGAAATATTAGGGGGAAAGATAAGCGTATGTTCATTTCAATTTTACGTCTCGGTCACTTCTCTAGGACAGGACGTGATTCTAGTAAAGGATTTTGAACTGATGTGTTCTTGCACACTGATGTCTATGCAAATTTTCATTCATAAGTTTAGTTTTACTATTATTGCTGATGTCTGTGTGGATTGATGTAGCAGCTGTCCATTGTTGGGTATTTTCAAGAGAAGTTTCCGATGACATGTCTGTATTTTAGTAAACAGTTATGTTTTGAGTGAGTACCGTTCATGTAGTAGGTAAGACGACTGTGTGAGAACTTGAAAAGCCCGGAATGTGTACGTAGGGCATAAAGAAGTATGTGGTACTGCTACAAGCAAAGTGCAGCTGACGGTAAGAAGTACAAAAGAATATAGGAGTTCTGAAAAGTGAAAGTGAACGAAACAGACAGTAGATAAGCACCCATACAGTGTCTGTTCAAACTATTCCATTACCACTGCAACTTATTTATACTAACTGATCTTGAATACTCCCGGGCCATCACTTTCTGGTTGATCTTAAGGTTGAGTATAATTAATTTCGTGTCTCTTTTCTGCTGTTGTGTAGGTGTGTAAGCAGTTGTCGAGTGAAAGCAAGTTAGTCAGTGATGGAAGGAGAGTTCGATGGTGGATAGAGGTAGTCAAGAAATATATCAAAAACAACTTGAGAAATTGTAAGCTTTATGGGGAACAATTAGGTTCATGGTTTACTTACAATGAATCAATGCTTCGTCATGTCTTTATTTAGCCAACGACAGTGCTAATGGGTCCAGCAGAATCCTGGTTGATGAACTTTTAGTGAGAGACTTGTTTTCCACTTCAGTAGGAGCTTCATTGCTCAGTTCAGTCTGAACTGATACGTCAGTTTTCCTTGGGGATATAAGCACATGAAGGTAAGTCTTCTTGGCCCAATCTACGATCTTGAGCCATTCCTGGGAGTTTGGGAGATGATCCCCAGGTGGATACATTTCAGGTTTGAGGTAAGCAAAGTTGGTGCAGGAGTTATTGTGAATAAGCGCATTCTCTGTAATTCCATGAGG
Source organism: Neonothopanus nambi (assembly GCA_003987895.1). NCBI lineage: Eukaryota > Fungi > Basidiomycota > Agaricomycetes > Agaricales > Omphalotaceae > Neonothopanus > Neonothopanus nambi. The sequence continues at coordinate 26,131 of RCHF01000131.1, forward strand.
GCGATATGCTATAAAGGTTTGCTTTTGCTTCAAATAGTCAATGTACATGAAAGGCACTGTACCAGGGAGAGGGTAACCCATCGATGGAAGGAACTTGTTAGATGCCAGATAACGAATGCTATTGGCCTCGTAGAATTGTGCCCCGGTATCAAGAGCAGTGAGGACTTTGACCAAGTCATGTTCAGCAAATTGTTTTGCTGTCGTAATCATGGCTGCCATTAGATGACGCTCTTCATGGCTGAGGAATGGATTGCCAAATATATTTTCAGCAAGTGTGAGTCGGTGTCGACAGAAGTTCTGTTGAAACACAGGAAGCATATTGCGTATGATGAAGTATTCGATCACATATCGGCAGCCATTGGTTATGAGGAAACGCATGTGAAGGAGGAGCTGTTTCTGGTTGTACCAGAATCCAGCTTTAGTAGCATTTGCGCCTAGAAACCAGTGTTCAAGCAACCATTCCTGTTGGTGTTGAATTGGCCATTGAGTATCAAGTGTTTCAGCAATTAAAGAGGGGATGGGTGTAGGTGTAAGAATGTCAAGATATGGATGTTTTGGGTAGTTGTCGACTGGAATAGGAGGAAGGTTAAGGACATAGCATCTAGCCATATTCCTGCAAGTTTTGCGCTGCTCTTCAGTGCTTGGTACCATGGTAGAAATAGTGAGAGGAACAGTTTCGGAAGTTAGAGAAGTAGAGATTTCATGTAATTCCCTCCAGGGTTTGGTGATGCGAAGACGAAGAAGAGCTATGGCTTCAAGGTGTTGGATTCCATCCAGAACTTGGTAATCAATAGGGATAGTGGGTAAGTCAACTGGAATGGCCAGAGCTCGTTCCTCGTTTGTTAAAGACTCCAAACTTCTCTCATGAGTAGGATCTATGTGCAAAGAAGGGTCATATTAATCAATGTCAATGAAGGAAGAAGTAACGCAAGGGAGAGACGAACTAGTGGATTGTTTCTTGATAAATGTAGAATGTCGGGAATAAACACGTCTTCGTTTTCCAGCAGCTTCCGCGAGTTCAAGAAGACGTGAGTGAACTGGAGAGGAAGTCGGAGCCGCAATTACTGAAAACGATTTTTTGAACGTCGAATTTTCCGGTGAATTGCTTGAAGGACGTTTCGAATTGGCGTTACAAGTAGAATCTTTTCTATCCATATCATTTTCACCAGTAAGGTGTTGTATGGGATAGGAACCATTCTTGAGTTGGGGCAATGATTCGAGGGAAACGGCAGAAATCGACGATGAGCACGGATATTGGAGTGATGGAACGGGGCTAAGGGAAGGAGGTCGAGGAGAGGTTGGCATATACAGTGCACTATGGATTGGTTCTGTGTGACGAGGTGGAAAGCAGTACGTTGAAGTCGTGGTTTAATATCAACTGGCAGTGTTGAAGCACTTTTTTTTTCCTCTTCGGTAAACAGAAGTCAAGACTTTATGGAGTATCTTACCTTCACATTGGGTCGTTCACCAGACAAGTTCGGATTGGTTAGTATTAAGATCCGTTCCCGCTCGTCCTTTTCCATTCGGCCGAGTGATCTGTAGGTTCAATTGGGGTAAAATCAGGGTCTTTAGATTGCGATCTGCGATTTACGTTTCCAGTAGTTTCACCATTCGTGTCGTGTCGAAATTTTTTTTACACTTGTGCACCGTGTCGTGTCGAATTTTTTTTTTACACTTGTGCTGCTGTTCGCGGTTGGTAACGGAAAAACTTCCTTGGATTGCCGAACACCTTCGTTATAGTAAGGGTAAAAAAGGTAAAGTGTTGCGCGCCCTTCCAGCGTTTGAGCTGGGTTAGATCCGAGTTCAGCTTCGTTGGTTCCTATAAGCCGGTCTCCAAGTCCATCTGTGCCGAGTTCGAGTTGACCATTTCTTATTGAGTGGTTCTATGCATAGGATCTCCCAATAGATTTGTAGTCTACGTAGTATGTGATCGTCTTCATATTTACTAGGAGGTTAAGGAAGGGGGGAGGGGGAGGTTCGTATGTTTCAGCTGAGTCTTCCATTTGAGTACTGCGATGATTCTGCTGAGTTGAAATTTCTGAGGTATGCTATGTTTCAGGTTGTGTCCTGGCATTCGAATCCAGTTCGTCTGTTTTTGACGTATTTGTTTCTTCCGATGGTGTTTCGTTTCGTATCAACGCCGCTGCATTTTGGATCTGTAACTCCAATCTGGAGATGTATTCAGTGTGACCAAAAATATCGTATGCAGGCCTCCGTGGTCTCGTGTCCTTACAGATGATGTTCCGTTTCGTCTTTCGTCCATAGTAACGTGATTCTTCGCGAGTTGCCGAGGACGTCCTAGGAGCACTTGAAAGGGTACGTATACCCTGTCACCAAGATAGCAATTAGCCACAGTACCGACGCCTCCACGGTTGAATTAGAATACGACTTCTTAAACTATCCCTAGCAATAAGCCTTCTCCGTCGTTCGTATTTATTGCTGTTGAACATTCGTTCGTGTCGGTAGGTAGGCCAATGAAATCTTCATGTTTGTTTCTAGTCACGATGTTTAACCCGGATCTTGTATATATGATAGCAGGCTTTTTTTGATGTCAATATTGTAGGGTGATGTTACTCAATGTGTTTCTTCTGGCTATGTCTTTCGTTGATACTGTTGTCAGTGTGAGACTTGGCCAACTCTTCGTGGTCTCGACACATTCGTGAGGATCCGAAGCTTTAGATTCCTGAGTTTTGTCGTCCGTGTTTGGTCGCTGATAATACCCTGAAGATACTTAGCAACACCTCATCAAAAGGCGGTGATATGGTCGCGTTCGTCGAGGACCAAATGATGTAACCCGGGCATGTGTTTGCTCCCTGACGCTTCTGTGAGCGGTTTAGAGTTCACGGCGGAAGATGCACGCTTCTCCTCTGTTTCTGGATTAGGTAAGTTGAAACGCTTATTTTCGGTTGCCCTGTTGGGTAGTCGTGAGTCGGGTTTGTGGTGTCTGCGTAATTCTTCAAGCGAATGACGCGGTATTTGTTTCATTGTCGTGTCTCTGGACCCTGAGTCTTGATTCCATTTCAGGCACATACTTAACATGAAGATGAAGATTCTGGTTCAGCGAGAAGCTTCTTTCTTTTTTGTCTTTCACTAATAGGTTCTCTTCTGTTGTTCCTGTAGCTGATGGGTTGGTGAAATTTCACCCCTCGCATGCCTGTCTTTTTTCCGACGTTTTCCCTTACTACAATTGAGTTGAAAACTGCATGGATTAGAATTGGGGTAAAGCTTTTCCATAGCGATTGTTCTTTGTTTTTTTGTTTTTATTTTGCTTTTATATATATTTCAGCGCAACGTTCCAGAGTTTTCGAATATCGTCGGGTCGGAGAGATGGACAGCCATTCCAGCGGAGTCGTGCGATTCATAGGTAGGTAGGCATATCGTGGACTTTTTGATAATTTGTGATGAACCTCTCCAGTTTGTGACGGTAGGTATGTAGGTGGCGTTGAGCATTTGGACCGGAGCTGGACAATATACCTACCTATCTACGTACGTACCGTGTCGTTTTGCAATAGGTACCAAACATGTTTGTCTTTTTCAGACTCGTATTTCTGAGTGGTACTTATTGTTAGGTATAATACTCGGAATACGTTCGGATTGATCAGTTCCCGAGACGGAGTCGTCTTGGAGCTGTCATGTCCGTTTTCGTTCTATGTGGGTCGAGCCGGAGTACCGAAGATGAGTGTAGAGGCGCAGTAGGTAGTCATATAGAGTACAATGCCTGTATCTGTGTTGGCCACACGTTGGGGTTTGGATCTATGACGGAGGCGTGTGTTGGTGTCAACATATGTAAGCCGTGAGCTCGTCATTGCACTAACGTGGGGTCCCGGGAACGATGATGTATGTAGCTGCCATACGTCGAGATACTTCCCGGAAGCCAGTGTTCAGCATGTGGACCCAAACCGGTTAATTCTACCTCTACCTCTACCTCTACCTTCGTTGTTGTTGATAGTGCTAGAATTACGGTGTAAAAGGTGCACAATGCCTTACTCAAGGTGGGTGAGGACGTAAATTTGTACCCTCCTGCAGGATCAAATCGTATGCCTTTCTCGAAGGATTCAGGCGCGTTTCGTTTATTTCTAACTTGCTGGAATAGTTTTAGAAAGAAATATGGCGAATGTATAGATGAAGTGGGAATGACATTGTTTATGTGTAAGTGTTAAACACTGTACCGAGTCGCTAAGAGTTCCTGAACTATTGGAGGGAATGTGGTAACTTCGCTTGCCCATCGTCTCTCGTCATGCTCCTTGAAGTGTCGTAACAAGGATGCGAACATTTCCTTGAGAACTGGAGACGGATCGTTCCAAGAGACGATTGCGTGGCAGAAGCAACCAAGATTCTGAAACGATCGTAGTAAATAATCTGTGCAATTAGAGTGGATAGAAAAGCTCGGTTACTTTGGTAATGCTTGCGGGATTGTTTTGTGCCAGTATACATATTCCGCGAAAGGCAGACTCCTTCTCCTGGTTGTCGCAGACGAGGTATAAGGTTTGACACCACTCCTGAACAAAATCCGGAAGGTGAGGAGCAACCAAGGAAGGGTACATCATGCTGATTCGCCCGATTGAGATTGCAGCGTTTTCTCGCAGGTTGGTGGGGTTGTCTGGGCGCAGAAGGATGGGAATTAGTGTTGAAATTAGCGGGTTAACCCACTGTTGGAATTCTGAGCGATCTATTTAGTTGTCCGTTTAGTAGTGAGAAGTGTGTTTAGTTTGTTGGCGTACTTTGATCGTATCGCAGAGCGATTTCTCCAGCAGCCCACGCTGCGTTATCTGAGGCCCCAGAGTGGTCAACTGTCGTGTTTGGGTATAATTGTAGAGTGAGGCAGGTCATTATCTGAGTGATGTATGGGTGTAGCAGTGTGAAGCAAGATATTGCCATGTCTCCAACAAGACCATAGGCTGACTGACGGACGGCCGGTTGCGGATGTTGAAGTGAGAGTAAGATGAGCGTCAGTGGGTGTGCTTGACTATCATCGATTACTGTTTGCACTGCCATGCCTAGACCTCGTGTCAGCGCTGATAAAAGGTCGAGTGCGGCTATGAGCAAGGAATTTTCCGGTTCGTCAAGTGTTGAATTTTGCTGCAAGAAGTTCTGGTGCATCAATGAGTTGTGTATAATGGTACAGCATCGTATGTATAGTGGCCGAGCATAAGGTAAGAGTGATGGGCCAATTGCGATGGCAAGAGATGTGAGACACTGTGAATGGATTGTCAGTGTAAAGTGGTGAATTCAGCTGGAAAAAAAAGAAAAAGGTCAGCTATCGTACTTTAATAAGAGGTATCAGCCGGACGTCGTTGTTTAACTGGAGTGTATGATGTAACAAGGGAGGTACGAGGAATTCAATGTAAGATTGTGTTGAAAGTTGGTTGCCGACAGCATCTGCCAGTGTGCCAATGGTGTCGTATAGAAGCGTCATGTTTTTGTGTTCGTACTTGTCGAGGGCAGATGTGAGAGTCGGAAGGATGAGCTCGATGTAAGGTGAAAGCTCAATGCTAGCACATTCTTCGAGAGTCGCGAAAGCGCTGCAACTTGCTTCTTGAACACGTTTGTTGTTATCGAGTAGCATACGAAGAAGCTAGCATATTCGAACGTCAGTGTGGACAATGGAGGTATAGTTGTAGAACTCACGCCTTTCATCGTTGGGATGAAATACTTTGTGTTATGTTCGTGTACAGTGGCTTGTATCGTCCAACTAGCGTAACGTCCTAGAGTCCAGGAAGCCATCGATCTTATAAGAGCCTATGCTGGTGGTTAGACGTTTTTTTTATTTTTTTGGGCATGAAGGATTTCAGATACTTTAGTGTCGTTCAGCGAGTTGATCAGATAAGGCAAGACTGTGGGGAGATGGGGTTCCATCGCTTGCATGCAACCTATGTTTCGAGAGCAGTCTTAGTCTGAAGGAGCTTTGTTTAACGGAGAACGAGTATTTCACGTACCTTCGGCTATAGCGCCCAGTGTGAGAATGCTGCTTTCCCTGTCAAGCCAATTGCTGCTCCATAGTTTCGTTGCTAGTGGTTTAACGATTGCGTTTAATAATTGATCTTTGAAGCGGACTGCGAGTAGATCGAGAGTCGCGGCAGCACATTTGCGAATATTCCATTCCATGGAGAACTGCTCGGTGAGATTCCCATTGTGGAAATAGTCTTCCTCTTGACTGGAGTGTATATGCGTTTGTCCACATGAGTGAGTGGCAGGCTTGAGTGGTCCTATCAAATCGCAGGTTAGTCTGTGGTCATACGACTGTATATTATTTCTGTACTGACGGGGTTTCGGTTGGTGTTCCTTGTCAGTAACAGCTGTATCGTCTGCATTATCCATGATCCACAATTTATTGTCGTCTTCATAACGCATGCAGTCTAGTAATATTGGTGCAATGTCCTTGACTAGAGGTTGTAGAAATGGTGCGAATTCTGCATGTTCAGCAAAAGTGAGCCAGAACTCGCATGCCTCGAGAGCGAGGTTTACGTCTTTGTCTTGAGTGGACCTGAGAATGAATTCCGCTATCCAGTATGATTCGGAGATGATACGTTGTGGACATGTTCCTAGGAACATGACCAGTGCTTGGCATACGCGCTGACGAACGGATGGGTTGTCGTCTAGTGCTGCTCTCGATAGTATTTCCAGGAATTGATTGATATGTGGGGAAAGTGTTTCGGGGTGGGCGGAAATCAAAGAAGATAGGCATGCAAGTGCATAAGAGCGTGTCCTTGGTGAGGGATGATCAGCTAGCATCAAGAATTTTGGAACGAGGTAATTAAACAGTCGGGTTCCCTCTATGGTGATGTCCAGTTTGCGAGGGTAGTCCTCGCAAGCGTTTTTAAGGAGGTTGAGTGCTGCCTTGTGATAATGTACGTTAGTGAAGAGATATAACAGACGTGAAAGGACACGACACACTTCGCGTTGTATCGGGTCTCGACCATTTAAGCTACGAATGATGTGATGAAGGCACTCTGACCAGTTCTGGGGTCCGATAATGGATAGCATGGCTACTAAGATTCGAGTTGCGGCATTTCGAACCATGATAGAAGAGTCGTAAAAAGCGCGAAGAGTAGCTTCCTTCACGTATTGAGCTGCTTCTGGGGAGGAAGATAGAATGAGGTTAGCGTTGTTTTTAAGTAGATATGCTGCAAGGGTTCGAATGTGCTCGTGTTCGGATCTGATATCACCAACGATATGAGCTAGGAGTGCGATGTAATCTGGGAGACGAGTGAACGTATCCAGCTTCTAGATTTAAAATTTATGAAAGAGTGATGTGAATAAAAGCTATGTGCTGCATGTAAGTTTGTTGGTGGAGACGTACTTGCGTGCACCTTCGTTGGGTATCAGTCTTCGTGTTCACTGCTTCACGTATGGTCCCCAAGACTTCTTGTAAGCTCTCAGGATGAGGGTTCCAGCAGGTCATATTCAGGGATACGAGGAGTCGATGTCTGGTACAGGTGAGGAGGAGGTAGATGATGGAACGTTCGAGGTTCAGAACGGGGGCCCCTCGGACTGAGCTGGGGGTTCCAGGTGATGATTTGGTGTCCTGAAGGTGGGTGTGGCTATTTTATGAATCTATTTGTGTGACCGAGTTGCTGTTCCAGTATTTATTTGCCTATGCATACGTCCTCCAATAGATTTGTGGAAGCTATCCTTATAAGGTTGCTGTGTTTTGTACTATGTGGTTACAAAGAGGCTGACTTTTATATTCGGTACTGCGAACGTCAAGTGGTAGAGATTTGAGCGAGAGGTTGATACGAACATTCTGTGGTGGTGGCTGCTAGTTGAAGTTTGTATGTGTGGTTTCAGAGAGGACGTGTTTGTGCTTTCCTCCGGGTTTCTTGATCCACGTTTTGTCGAGTTTGAATTAGGAACGCTTAGATAATATGCGGTAGGTATCTGTTATTGGGATGTAATTTTTTTTTTCCAGTACTCCTCGTTGTGATCATTGTTGAGGGGGTGCGTGTGTTTGGCTCTTGGCAGTGGTCCTGCTGGTGACGATTGTCGTTATCGTGATCACCGATTTGGCAAGTTGCTATGTAATAGTGATTGCCTCTTGCAAGACGGATGGAGAAGAAGTAGATCTTCTTTCTTGTATATTTTTTATTATTTTATTATATTATTATTAAGGAAGAGGTTGTGGTTGGACGTCGCGGGTTGTTTTTTCGTAGACGTGATTGACTGGAATTGACTGGAAGTTAATGTCATCGCAGTCGTCCTTGTTTTGAGGAGTTAGTATGTAATGTTGATTTGATTGTAGATTGCATGGGGGATGGAGAAGAGGTGGAGAAGAAAAAGTGCGAAGTCTTATTACTGTTGAAGTAGTAATCAGATCCTCTGATGATGTGATATGGCTGACATTAGAAATTTGTCGAGTTCCGTTAGCGTTCAAGTTTGCGAGAGATGGTAACCAGAAATGACACGGTCTATGTCGTAACGTAAGTGGAGGTTTGAGTAGTCGAAAGGTGATGTTTGCGATCACGGTATGTGTAAGATAAGAAAAGAAAACGCTACTCCTGTGCTTGTGTTGTGGCGGAAATTTGTAGCTCTGATGTGATGGCTTTGCGTGTTTTTGGCGTCGTGTGAAGTTATATAGTAGGGAGCAGCGGCGTCGTGTAATATGGGTTTGTGTCTTGGCGGATTGAACGAGCTTTGTCTATTGTGCTCGAAGAACGTCGTACGGTGGTGTTTGCGTAATGAAAAAAWGAAAAAAAAAAAAAAAAGGAAATGGCGTGGATGTGATATATAAAGGGTAATGTTGAAGCAGGAAGCGTGCTTTTCTGTTGTAACGCGCGATAAGCTGATGAGAAGCTCATGTCGGATCTGTATGAAGGTGACGGTCTCTATGTCTTTGTTGGTCGTTGTTGTGTAACGGCAGTTTTTTTGGTATAGGATCTTTGTGCGTGGTCTTACCAGGAGAGGCTGATGTACTCTTTGACGTGTCCTAGGTTTCTTGATGTGAAAGTGGTGTTGTTTGGTTGTTTGCTCCGTGACCTCGCAGATCTGTTTCTGCGCGATATGTCACCTATGCAGTTGTTGACTGTGTCACTGACCTGCAAGACGGCGTTTGAAAGTGTTTCGCATTTCAAGTCGCGTGCTTTCAAATTCGAGAAGTTTTTGCAGCTTTTCTTGACTGTGGATGAATATCTTCGTTTCCGGTCTCTACAGACCGAAACTGGTTGCCTCATCACTGGCGTCGCTTTGTTATGTTACTTGGCTCGAATCCGTAACTGTTATAGAAGACTAGACCTCGTTTGTGAATTGGTCGAGTCTAGACAAGTGATTTCGTTTCTTGAAAGCGTTGGGTATCGCTTCCAGAAGGATGGGAGAGATTCGTCGGGTGTGGATGAAGCGTTCGATTTAGCCTTGGAACGCAGAGCGTTGCAGTTTCCGGAGCCTGTCGGGGTTAATCGCTTTCGATGTGCAGGTGTTGTGGAGTATTTTTTTTTCAAGCGAGGCGAGTACGAGATACGGGTTGCAGGTAGTTATGGTCCTCCTGTTCAAGTCGTTTTGGAGAATGGGACTGGTATGGGTGTTGAGTCTTCTGTTGATTCCTATTGATATCAGAAATTAGGGTGTTTGATGAATTTCATGACAGATCGATGTATCTGTTCCCTTTATCCATATGGGACGTTTGTAGAGGGGACATCGGTGCTGTTTTCGAGTCAGTATATGTCGGTTGATGAGGAGGATGGTCTCGACGGTGATTGTAACGGGCTTCGTTCTTGTGGTTTGGTGTTCCGGGATGGTCCGTCTTGTCAATCCATACTTCGAGAGTATTCCGAGTTTGACGTCGTGCGCGCTGTTGGTGATACTGCTTCCTGGGTTGTGCCGATTTCATTTGCTGATGTCGATGGGCGTCGTGTGGCTTGTTCTATGGTAACCGAGCATGACGTTTTTGGGCATTCGTGGGAGCACGCAGTATCTAATAAGTGGGAGGTGTCGTTTCGGATTGATAACTGGTCCAGTTGGAATTGGGAGACACGGTATTGTGAGGCAATTTCTGTTAGGCGCTTGCGAAGTGGTGTTCGGAGTGTTCCGAGAGGTGGTTTGTTGCACGAAGTTGTTAGAAGAAGTATCATCGAGTGTGTATTTTCGTGATTTGTGGTTTGGTGCGTTTTAACGTCTTGTGAGGGATCTAGCGAGTCCGTAGTCCTGCCCGTCCATGACTGCGTAGAGTACTGCAACGAGAGGGGAAGGGGAGAAGAGACTTATCGAGTCTGGACGGCCGTTGGACGTATCGTTAATATGGGCAAAGGGGAGGATTGGGTGTCGCACTTAGATGGAACTGCTGTTATGCTGTTGACGCAGGGGTTGATTTCATTGTTGTCTTCATTCCGTCATTTGCGAGAGGTGAGGTGCTCGTGGAATTTCTACGTGTCAGTGTTTTATCCCAAATTAATGGTCATTGAACACTTGGTCTAGATCGAGGTGTGCGTCGTTTCCGGTGTAAGAAGAGTGAATCTGTGCGTTTATGTCAGATTTTATGAATGCGGTTCTTTCGGAGGGAGATGTGTTTGGCCGATAGGGGGAGCGCTTTCTATAGATGATGCCTTTCGGAACAGATGGGAAGATCATGGAGTGGAGTTGTCGATTGAGGGTATGCCGAGTCTATCTTGTAGGAGAAGAGGGATGACAAAGAGTAATGTTGGGGTTGATTACGTAATGCGGTGAGACGGATTGATCGAGTATTGGTCTTCGAGTGTTGTGTCTGATGTTAACTGTGGTAATGGTCAGGTTTGAGCAGGAACGGAAGGAGTTCATTGACTATATTGGTGGTCGAAGTAGAAAGATCTTGGGCGAGCTTCTCGAAGAAGCGTCGGCTGCGTTCCGTGAGAGTGGGAATATGTCTCATGGTCATTTATGCGCCGTTTATGGCGGGAAAATTGCAGTGGAGTATTTGTGGGATCTGTTGTTTTACTTGAGAGGCTGTGTCTCTGTATGTGCTTTTAATTGTTCGTTGGTTTTTACTGACCTTTCGGTATTATTGGTTAGATCGAGATGGGGTTTGTCCGAACTGGTCGTAATCGTTTTCTGTGGACGGATGTGATAGTGGTTCTCCCTGACCGGTCTCTCGGCTCTGCGAATTGGGGTGTAATGCTACAAGTTTGCCGATTGTTGATAACACAGTTACATCTTCAACATAGAGTGCGTGTTCAGGTGAAGAGGGCTGAAGGTTTGGATGTATAAGATTAGAATGTTATGAGCTGTTCTTGTGCATAGTGTGGTGGCGCTGTATAGGTTTTTGCGATACTTTTCTTTTGTCTGTCAACGAGGTATCAGATCGGTAGTACTTAATAGTAGCTAAGGTCAGTACATTGGTCGTACCTTGTGGACTCGGGTATAGGTACGAAGAATTTTCTGAATTTCGAGTCAGGTATTGTCACGGTAACTAAAAAAAAGAGTTTTCAATAAAGTTTGAAGAACAAAGTGCTGAGCTGGCTTGAAGGTCAAAGTGCAGGATAGAATACAAATATTGAGGACGGACTATTGACTCGGTAATAGTCATACAACGGTGCATAGTGAATCGATGCTAGGGGCACCGTCGAGCAGAAGTGAAACACTGTATAAGTACGGTAGCTGCTTCGAAGGTGGAGTATTATAGTGGTGATTGGAGGAACGTTAGGTATTCGCTCTTTCTTATGTGCGGTCTGCTATTTTCCATTGCCCAATTCTTAGGCCTATGCGGAACAGTGCGAATATGTATCAAAAATTATTCTATGATCATTAAGCCTCTAACTCGACTTCATCATAAAGGAGTAGAATTCCAATGGGAATCGGAAGAAATTTAACACGGTTAGGAAAGCAATAACCAGTGCTCCAGCCATGAGACCGATCGACTATGAGTCAGACAGGCCAGTTGTGTTGTCTGTAGACTCTTCCTATATGGGAACAGTAATGGTTCTATCACAGTTGAATGAAAAGGGACAAAAAGTACCAGCCAGATATGGATCAATTCCAATGAGTGAATGAGAATCCAGATATTTTCAGCCAAAACTGGAGCTTTTTGGATTATATAGAGCCTTGAGACACTGGAGACTATATTTAGTGGAAGTAAAGAAGTTAATTGTAGAAATTGATGCTAAATATGTTCAGGGAATGATGAAGGAACGAGACATTCAACCTAATGCAACTATTAATCAATGGATCCAAGGGATTATGCTATTTGATTTTCATCTGGTACATGTTCCTGCTGAAAGATTTAAAGCCCCAGATGCCCTATCTAGGAGACCACTATTTCCAGGAGAAGAAGCTGAATCAGATAGCTTTGCACATAAGGTTAGGACACCATAAAGAAGGAATACAAGATGAAATCCATAAGCAAGAATTACTCTGAGAACCCTATCATTTTAAGGAACTCCCATCATGTTATAATTTCAGGATACAGGAGGAGAAATTCCTACAAGAAATCAAACAATTCCTCATTTCATTAGAAACTCTGTCTTTTGATTTGGTTCAAGACAAGAAGAGGTTTATAAATTGATCAAAAGAGTACATAATGCAAGGTGATTGGCTTTTAAAATTAAAGAAGAATGGAGTCCCCCAACTAGTCATTACAGATGGACATCAGTGACTTAGGATTCTTTTGCAAGCACATGACAAGTTAGGTCACTGAGGCATAGAAACTGTCTACACCCTATTGAGACAAAGGTTTTACTGCCCACACATGCGAAAAGATGTGGAACATCATATAAAGTCATGCCATGAATGTCAAATTAGAAGCTTAAGGAGGCTAGAGAAACCCCCAACCATTTCTAGTCCAACCACTATCTTTAAAAAGGTATATATTGATGTCATGTATATGCCACCTGCCCAAGGATATAATTACATAGTAGCTGCAAAGGACGACTTAACAGGGGTATGCGAAGCTAAAGCTTTAAAAGCTATCACAACTAAATCACTATCAAAATTCTCTTGGGAACAGATATATTGTCACTATGGTGTTCCTCATTAAATAGTCATGGACAATGAATCAGAACTTAAAGCAGCTTTTGAAGAATTAATGGAACAACTTCATGTGCCATGAGTAAAAATTTCACCCTATAATAAACATGCAAATAGAGTTGTAGAGAGAGGACACTTTATTCTTTGTGAAGCACTCATCAAGGCATGTGAGGGACAAATAGCTCAGTGGCCTCAGAAGTTGGCTGAAGCACTATTTGCAGATCATATAATTGTAAATCGTTCTACAGGATATTCATCTTATCAACTATTACATAGAACAGATCCATTGCTTCCTTTTAATTTATTAGAAGCTACATTTTTAGTTGAGGGATTTAAGAAGGGGATGACGACAATGGAGCTTCTATCAAAAAGAATTCAACAGTTAACTAAGCACCCTCAGGACCTAGAACGAGTGGCGGAAACTCTGAAACAATCACGTTTTGCTTCAAAGAAGCAATTTGAAAAATGATTCCATAAAAGGCTGATGAAGAAGCATTATAGACCTGGAGAACTGGTATTGGTGAGAAATACTCAGAGGAATCAAGAAATTAGCCACAAGGAACGACCCAGATATTTTGGCCCCTATGAGGTGGTAAAGCAAACTCAAGGGGAGGCATATCGACTTCACAAACTTGATGGCATGGAATATGACATCCCAGTTGCCACATATAGACTCCTTCCGTATATAACTCATGATCATTCATTTCTCAAAACAGGATGGTTAGGTTAAGAATTGACACCTGTGGAAAGTTAATTCTTAAATTAAGAATTTTTTTCTAGTATATAAGGAGTCCCCACAATCAAGTGAACATTCTTCCCCAGAAACTTACTTGGACTAATGCTTTCATGGATTCACACCAGTTCGCTTCCTTGGAAAACTACCGTGCTTTCCTCAAAGGTGATGATGAAGAAAAACAAAAAGCTCCTTTTGAATGTAAGTATCTAATTAGAGGATGAAATACGCTGAATGATTTAAGAAATGGAATAGATGTGGGTGAACTACGCCCAGTACCTACCCGTGAAAAACCTGTTTCCATAGCCTATACGACAATCCCCTTTTTCACTACAACCCAGTTGGAAGAAATTCGTCATCTCACGCGTGGAACCTACCTGTATGCGACGAACTTGACAAACAAGGCCATTATGATCGCTCATCTCAAGGATTACGCTTTCGACTCCTTCATATTATGCGTTGAAGGAGAAACTTGATTTTTTATTTTGTGGGTCCCAGAAGGCGCCATGGCGGAAGCCTGGCCAACCGATAACAGGGATATTCGTCTTTTCTTTCAGGGTTCTCCGATTGCCAGAGCCTTTGGTACAGACACACAGTGGGGTACAATTAATATGCGAAACTTGCTGATGTCATGCTCGAGTTATGACCTTGGAAGAAAACGAACTGATAGTACTATGTCAACTGAACATCCATCTATCATCTATTCATCTTTCCCTCACTCTCCGTCCCTATCGCAAATTAGTCTTCATACTGGGCATCAAACCTGCTCAGACAAAGTGCGTACATTGTCGAGCACTACATCTTTGGAAAATGTAATTTTGGTGCCGAGTCCTCGTCCTGGAGCATTGGAAGGATACCCTCCACCTTTCCAGACGATGCCGAATGAAGAGCCTAACAATAGCTCTGGATGGGAGCAAGATGAACTCGATTCACGTTGTGGTTGCGGAATTCAAGAATGGATGGGGAAGGCTGTACGCAAGATATTTCGGAAGGAGCGGGTTATTCAGGAAGAGTCACTGCCCAATACTACTGGGATCTAGGAATCCTTTATCAGCAAAAAGCGTTGGACAGATTAGCTTGCCTTAATATTTTCTGCCGAACAAGGAGCAACCAGGGGCGGTTGATTAATCGTTCCCCGCGGATGTCAGGACGGAATACGAAATTGGAAGAAAACGTGGATGAATTCAGAGCGGAGGAACTTGCTGTGTTGGGAAAGACTGAAGGAGGTGGAACGATGTGGATCATAAAGGAACGTTCGAAAATATTTTACCCTTATCTGAAAAGAAACAGACTCTTGCTTAAAAATCGTATATAAAAAGGTCGCATAATTGTAGATAAAATCAATCTAACTACCGAACCGCCTAGCATACCAGCTACCTATCATCTTGTCACTACTTACTCAAGAGCACCACACTCTTATCGTACTATAGCCTACTATCTCGAATATTATCTTGTGGTACTTCTTCAGTGGAACGGACGACCCGCTCCAACAACTTCCGAACCCCCGTTTACCGAACCGCCGGCAAACAAATCCATTCCGGAACCAAGCTTCCGGAAATTCCCTATTGAACCATCCGGGCACACGCAGCTAACGATACGCTCCCTCCGTGTCCGTAGTAGTTGTGAAAACTCATAACCACTTGACATCGGAAAGGAACTTGTTCCCTGATGTTGTTGATATCAAGATGCATAATTATCTGAAGGTTTTGCCTTGCGATAATGTTGGGAAGGTAAATCGGGAAGGTTAGTTGTTGTTTTATGTCTTGTCGTTTACCATCCAATTCTTCCAATGCGACGTAATAGTTACGTTGATGCTGGAGTGCGAATTGATATTTGGATAGGTTCAAGTCGGTCGTGGCGTTTTATTTTAGGGAAAGAGGATTGGATAAGTTGAATGATTATTAGGAGCTACCGATATTGGTAGGAAAGGACTGACTGTACGTTTTCTTTCTTTCGAGATATGACTTTCCTGTGGCAACGTTATTCCAGCAGGCTACGAGTCAAGATGGTGTCGATAACGTTTGACGTTCAAATTGCGATCAAGAGGGAACGTTTAGGTGCATTGAATTGATGACCGGATGCCGGCGACAGAAGTACTGGAATTTTTGTTTGTTGGTGTGTAGAGTTTTTCCTGGCTTGCGACGTCAAGATTGTTGAGGTAAAAATTGTACTGTTAGATGGTTTTCTAGATGTAGAGCTGTTTTTCTGTTCTGTTTAAGTTCCGTTGTCCTGTTCACTTTGCGGAGTGTGGTTTATCGTTGCCGATGTGTTTCTCGATACCTCTTTTCTGAATAATGAATAAATGTTACGGAACGAACTCATCCGATGTTGGTGATCAATCAAGTTACCGATGGTGCCGTGAATACAGTCAGGTGTGTTGCCGGCGGTATGTGYTGTCGAGGCGGTGGAAGGATCCGATAAAGGAAGTTTATCAGTTGGGATCTGGAGTTTTGTTTTCCTTTTGAATTTATTTCTTGTTATCTTCTCATGAAAGTGGATCTTCGATGTTGAAGACTTTGAAATAAAGTATGAATGGGAGGAAGTGTGGTTATTGTAAAGTATGATCACGCTTGTTCACTACTGCCGATATTTCTTGTGAATTGGTGTTGGTCCATCAGTTTTACTTAATCGTTTGTGCTTGTTCAGCCTACTAGATGTAGTAGATGTATATGGTTGTAGGGTTTTTTTTTTTCTTTTTCTTTTTTCCCTCCGCTCCTCCAGGTATTTGGTGGTTCCGTGTTGCAGCGCAATGGTCGTTCAGGCCAGTTTCTTTATGAGCTGTAGCTTGTCAAGCAACATGATTAGCTCGTACAGGTTTCGTGCAGGGTAGGAAATGTCATATGCGAGTGTTTTGGAATCATGTTCCGGTCGCGGCGACTTGCTGGAAGTGTTGTTCACGTCAATTACAGTCTAAGGAATTTTTGTTCGTGGGTAACGTTCGTACTGGTGGAAGAATTCACTGCCGATGTCTCGGTTTACGATAATTTATTTCCCCTTTTTTTTCGGTGTTCAGCTGTGGCGTGCAATTGGTGCAGTCTAAGGTTTCGGAAATTCGATGCTTCTCCGATTAAACCTTGTGCGTTTTGGTCCAGGGGTTGGATACAATAGAGGAGCTTCTTGCAGGGACAGGGAATCTTGATGGCGAGATTATGATTCGCGGTCGGTAAGATTGGAGCTTCCATTCCATACTTTGTCCTTGTTCTTTTTTTTTTAATATATAACTCTTATTCTAGTGTAATCGGAGCGCTGCTTTGTGGTAGATTTGATATCTATTTTACAGCACCAGAGGCGGAGATGATCTAGGTTCTGAATGAGTCAGATGGAGATTGATAGGGATGTGTTCGATTACACGTACACGTTTGGTTTCTTTGGTGGTATTACTTTGGGCAGAGTGCAGGGAGTGAGTTATATTCGGTATTGTCGTTCCTATGGTTGGTATCCCGTCGTTCGCTCGTTTTCAGTCTCATGCGAGTAGTCGGAAGGGTACCGTAATTCTATAGAGGAGAAGAGAATAGTTCCAGTCTGCGCGGGAATGATTTTAGCTGCGAGTTTCTAGTTTGTATGTTTCGATGTTTGTGTAGTGTTTTCTTGGTTCACTTTGAGGATCCAGGCGGTTCTGTTTGTCGAATATCGGTGGTTTCGCGTAGTAAGTAACGTGTTTCTGATAAGACTGTTACATGGCAGTGTACAGTGTGCGATCTTGCTGTCGAATATTCCGAGTCCTTCAGTGAACTGCGGTAGTCTGGTATATTCTTTATGCGCGGCGGATCGAGAGCTGTGCGTAGTATGTATGTCTGTTTTACTTCTGTGTTTTATGTCGTGTTCCTTTTACTTGAACAGTTCTTTGTAGGGGCGCACGAGTCTTTTGGAAAAAGGTTGAAGACGTGGGGTCTCGAACATATAGAGTTTGACGCGTCCTTTTCTGTTCGCGAAGGTTTCTTCAATGAATGGTAGGTGGCACAGGTTGTCACTTACTGTTTGACGAGGTTATGGTTTAGTTGTTTCGGTCACGTATCTCTTTTTTGAAGTCGAGAGGGGTAAGAAGGGTTGAGAGGATGGTGTGTGCAAATAGAGTGAAACATCTGAGACTCAATTCAGTGAGTCTTTGGGTTATGTACGGTATGGTTCTGGAGCGGTATGGTCTTGTGGACGTAATTTCCGAGACGGAGGTGCTCTGTTTTGCTTTTGCTTTTCTGTTCTTTTGTAAATCCGGTGACTCTGTAACTCGGTTGTGATGTTCGCGTGCCTTTCGGCTCAGGAGAGGGGGAGAGGTTGCTGGAATGGTATTTAAGGTGTTCAGAGGAAATGACTCGTGCTTTTGGATTGATTTGTATTTTTGTGTCTTGTTCTTGTTTCGGTTTCGGTAGCTTTCCTGGATGGGTCGTGGTCTCCTCTTGGTGGCGATTCAGGCAGTATATGTGGCAAGGATACGTAGAACTCTTTTCGATGAATGGAAATCTGGAGGAAGAGTGGACGAGTTGAGTTCGTGAGTCTAGCCTTGTTCCTGGAGATACTTCTCGTGTTGGAGTATATTGTTTCCGTTGATGAGTGGTGTATTCTCCGTTTGTTTTGGCGTTGTCAACAGAGCGCTGTGGGAGAGGTCAGGGTTTTTGTTCTTCCTTTTGATTCTATGGTTGCTGTGTCGCTTGTAAGATGAATTGCGGTGAGGGTTGCAGTCTTGGGTCCGCGGGGACACAGGGCCCATGCAGAAGACTAGATTACGATCTGAGAGATGTGAGAGATGCGTTATTTAACATGTAACACACCGAGTATGGCACAGTCGAGGAGGGTCGGTTTCGATTACAATTTAAAAGTAACGAGAGGTTGGAAAATGATTGTGGGCCGTTCTCTCAGGGCAATAGTTTGCTAGTTTGTTTGTCTGTCTTGTCCGGCTGCGCCTGGGCGTTGTATCATATGGTAAGTTGTATAAAATGCTGATCTGGTATTCTGAAAAAAAAAAAATAATTGAATTGATATGGCTGGTACGTCTCGAACAGTGGCTGTCGAGAATTTTCCTGCTCTTGCAGAAGGAGTCAATAATGCGCAATTACAGGTAAGGGCCTTTCGCGTTAGTTGTGGTCGCTGTTGATTGGTTTGCGCTGTCTGGATTTATAGCCGCTCTCGTTCAGAAGGGACGTACTTGTGCTGGTTCCGTCTTGTCCAATGCCGTATACGCTGCCTGCAATTTTTACTATGCCTTTCAATGACTTGGATACGTATCGGATGGTACTAGAGACTGTGATCACGCTCCCATACTTGAACGGTCACGGTTCGTTGTTGACGAATTATAGCTTCGTTCGTTACGAGTTGGACGGATTTGACCAGGTGTTTTGCGTAATGTTATTCGCATTGATGAGTTCGCGGCCTTGTTTGGGACGTTGTTCAGTTGTACACGGGGGAATTTGGTGGACGCACCCTGCAGTGGCAATAGGAATCGATATATCTGGTACTCCACGGAATGCAACAGTAGACGATGCAGAAAATGTCGTTCGGTATCTGAGACGGTAAGGGAATATTATTTCGAAGTTCGTGTCATATGGGTTTAATTGTCACCTCGTTGAATTTATAGGGCTGTTTGTCCATTTTCTACGAGCGAAGACGATTATGGTTCCCGCCCAGGGGATGTTATGAAACGTGCTATATCGAAGAGGATATCTAAAATCTTGCACCGGTCTGGCAATATGCAGGTCACTTATTGGTCTGATTTTATTGAAAGTATGGAAAGGCGGCTTGATAAAGACGAAGTACCTACGGTGAGTTGTCTCGACAGGTTGGGTGTAGGTCTGTGATGACCGTGTTCTTGCTAGTTCAACCAATGGAAGTTGAAGGTCGTATTGATATTGCCTGACCTGTCAGTCGCGAGTATTGTTACTGTCCTGATCGACAGGTTCAGTGATGATGAATGGGGAAACATCGCTTTCAGTCTCAAATTCTCGCGGTATTTGAGCTGCGTCCACAGGTCAAATCTAAGTCGGATTGAACTAGGAGGAAACAGTCCGACAGACCTTCGTTACACCTTGTTCAGGTATGATCGATTGGGGGACCCGTGGATGAAATTATCTTGTGGATGCAGCATTGAAATTTTTGTTGTCTTCAAAGGGAATGATGGTGAACCGGTTGATGCGACACCTCTGACTTTGAAGATGATGGAACTTAACATGAGTCGGTGTGTAATTCGTTCAGATCTTGTATCCTCTCAGGCTTAATATTCGCCTGTGTTTTCCACTCGTAGGCTGGTTGTATGTGTAAATTGAATGTGAAATCGTGCTGGGTGTATATTATTCATATTAATAATTTGCTATTGCTGTTGTTGTGTAGGCCTTGAGAAGCTCCGTCGTGTCTTGTATTGGATGAGTTCCTTTCTTACCTCTTTAAATTTTGTTTCTGCGCGTATAATGTGACGATGTGATGAATGTGAGGTGATGTCTTGTCAGAAATATAGAGTAGTGTACGAATTCATGATTGGTGGCCTTTGTGTTTGTTTGGTCCTAGCATCCATGGCATACATGTGACGCGATGTATGTATGTAGCGCGGGCCCCGGTCGTTCCTGAGTGGGACCCAGTGCTGGTTATCCTCCTCCTCCTCCTGTTCCTCCTCCTCCATGCTTGTGAGGC
>RCHF01000132.1:0-29514 GCA_003987895.1 Neonothopanus nambi
CGATATCGTCCGTTGGCGCGAAAGAATGAGGATTTTGATCCTATGGTCTGTGATCACTTTCCATCCTTCCTTTATGGCAACTTAACTCTTAAGTGTATATCGTTCATAGCCATTAATGCTGGAAGCTTTTACACGCTTCCCGTTTTTGCAAGACCTACGTCTAAACCTGGACTATCCAGAACGTCCCAGATACAGGAGTTGGCGTGAATCTAACACGAGACGGTATCGGGAGTTCCATACCTTCTTGGAAAACAAAGTGGCCCGAAAATTAGCAGAGTCCATTCCGTCTTTGCGTTCTGTCTCAGTCTTATTCCATGATGATTTCTCCAGCTACTGGGACACTTGGGACATTGACACCCAGAGTGACGATTCAAGGCTTGTCCCTCTGGTGGACTCGGGCACCCGAATCATCCGGTAAGCATCCGAACAATTCTGTGGCCAGGAGGACTGGTGATGACAGGTAATGTCTGTAGACTGTAGGAGGTGCGCAGTTCGAGAGTCGGTACTGCAGTTTGTCCTTGAAAGTTGTTTTGTGGCGCTTGAGGTGACCATTTTGGGTCCAAGTGTCCAAGTGTAGTCGTCGCTTGTGAACGTTATCCAACGAGTTGAATTTTTGTTGTTCATGTATTATGTTCATCCTACATAAACAATAAATGGACAAAGATGTTGTGGTCTTCTCCCTCCTCTACGTATTGTATAATCAAGAAACTTTGTCCAGACACCGAAAGTTAAAGCGGGATTTCAAGATAGCTTATATAGGTGCGTATTTTGAATGGAAGGCTCCTAGTCTCGGTATCGTTGAGCGCAGCGCACATATATGACCCGTTCAAAACGGCCACGAAAATCCAAGACATCAGCAAGACATACGGATTGTCCAGGGCCAGAGGAATGCCCTGGGTGTGATGTATGCAAACCCGAGAAGCTGTTATCGCCAGAGGAATTAGAGAGACTCTATTCGGCCGTTCGAGCCAACAGCACGGAGAAGTTCGTACCCTATCCGGAACACGTCGTATTTGCTTGGAAAGTGGGTCCGGAGAGTGTTGGTAGGAAGCCTTCTGAACCTGGGCAGGGCGGGTCTGTCGTATTCCAGAGGCACAACGACTTCAACTGGGACAAGACGGCTGAGCCGTACGGTGTCCTGTTGTCGCAGTGCGTTGACCCAGCGAATATCACTAAGATGTCCTGGGATAATATGCCCGTGTTTCCAAGTTGGTATGCTGACGGAAAGAGTTTTGTGCTCTTTGAACTTGTGGTGAGTTGCTCTTGAAGTGTGATGTTCCGCTAGGATTTCGTTCTGATTGAATGCCATAATCTGCAGTGGCCGGGTTACTTGCATCATCCGTGGCTGGTGCATATCCCAGTGCTTGGAGAAGGCGGGAACATCTTGACGCGAAAGGAATTGGTTCACTTGATCGCTATTCAGTATCGCGACTTCGCCAAAGTGAGTTAATTCAGCGACCTGATATCACTGCCATACCACTCACCAATCTCACTTTAGGCCTGTTCGAACGATGTCATTTCCTGTAAAGAACCCGAATGGCGGATCGGACCCGGTGGTTATGCCTTCGAAGACATGCTCATCACTACCTTCTGGAACTTGACCGAAGACGTCTGGCGAGCGACAATCAAGGTGAAGACAGAGCGCGATGGCTATGCCACCGATACAGCGAGCTATTATAATCTGTCTGGAGCGGAGGGTTGTTACCGACGAATAGTGCCTGAGAAACCTTCCGAAGGCACTACATCTGTACCATTCGATGCGAGGTGTCCGACGTGCTGGAAGATACACGAAGAGGAATGATTTTGCTGCCCTGAATTTGTGTCTTACTTCCAGACTTCATGACTTCTTTTGTCTTTTGTATCACTATAGTATTCCTCCAATGAGACCTTGTATTTTATGTCCTTGTTACAACAACACGAATTGGCATAAAAAATACCTGTATATCTACCATCTCCACTCAATAACACCTGACGATCGTCCGCGCACTCCCTTGTAGGGCTTATAGTTCTCTTTCGTACTCGCCACTTTCAGCTGATCTACTTTCAAGGCTGAGTACGTGTGTGACGAGATTTCGTAGCGAACACGTATAGCATGAGACGGTCGCGGTATTTGAGAAGTCGTGAAGGAACCGTGTAAGGACCAGCTGCTGGAGGGAGATACGATAGGTATCTCCCATTTCAAAATCTGAAAAACATGGCCATCTCTCAGCGACAGCTGCGGAAAGCGCGTAAATCACGTACTTTTCTTCCCGAATCAAAGCTCCATGAAGCGCCATTCACAGCCAACCCTCCCGAGTCAAGATTCCTTCCACCGGCGTTGATGAATCCTCCACCCCCAGACCCACGCGATACATTGCATTTGATACCACCTGCGCTCTCACCGAGATGTATCTCGGCGGTGACGTTCTCAAGTGCATGCGTTGAGTACCGAGACGTCAAGACAATGTCAAAAGAACCCCCTGAGTCTTCAAGCTCAATATTAGCCTTGATCGCAAAAGGGATGGCGACGTGATTTCTGGTGGATAGTGCAGGTGTTACACCAGCTTGGGAGAGGGCGGAGTTGGGGATGTAGGAGTAGTCTACAAGGGTGAATCTTCCGTCTGGAGGAACGAAAGACAGAACTTTCTCGCGGTTCCAGCGCTGTAAGCTATGGGAAATGAGCTGGCATGTGGAGATATAGTTGAGTAGGTACCCCACCGAATACAAGGATGAAAAGCACAGTCCGAGAGAACCTGAGGGTTTTTAAATGTCATCAAGCAGTCAGGTGTGCCTTTGCTAAAGTTAGCTGTTCAATCATAGAGGAAAGAGAATATGGTGAAACGTACCTGATAGCTTTGCATTAGCCTCTATCCGCCCTCGAACACTGCTCGTCGTCGTTGTGCCATTTCTACACAAGCGTCAGTTTGCGAAGAGTCATACATTGACATAAGATAGTTCACACTTATTCACAACAGCCTTAAGTTCTTCCACCATATCGAAGTACACTTCGTTATTGTTGTACCTTACGCCCGTTTTCCGCCAGGGGATTGGAGATGAGAACGGACCGACAGCAGCTCCAGCGCCAAATCCTGAGTTGATCGTGGAGTTGAAATTTGTCCCAGTAACGCTGAGAAGTTTGTTGAGGAGCGAGGGCGGGATGACGATATCACGGAGCGCATTAGAGTAGGTCGTTAGAGGGTGTCCGCCAGCATCCAAAGTTTCTTCAAAGAGCTGCGTAGATACAGTCAGTCTCGCTGAAGACGTAGTAGATATCGACAGACCTGATATACAATATCAAAGTTGTCTTTCAAGGTAGCAGCAGTTACCGTTCCGAGATATTCTTGCAGAATGTCGATAAAAGTCTGTAGGAACGAGAATGCAAATAAAGGGTCCGCTTTACGGAGGAACGAGATGAGTATACGAAGGATTCGTGCAGAAAATCGTCACACACCGTCTCCACTAATAGGACATAAAAACCTCATGTCTCCACATACAACATGGCAGCACGCGCTCGGTGTGTTGTGAGATGCCACGTATATCACTGGATCTACATCTCCTGGACGAGTGGATTTCTGCAATGCACTGTTGACTGCATCGATGTGGAGGAGAGGGTAGGCCGTGGTGTTTGACCGAAATCCAGACTGTATGATCGGACGTCTGTGAAGGTATGTTTTAAGGACAGGTCTGTGAATAAGCTGTTCTGGCAACTGACCCAGAGTTATCTAGAATTATTATGCCATCCAAAGCCATGATCGTTGAACAACAGATATGAGATATAAATGGTGGAAGATAGATGTCACGTCGGTGCCCGTGTCAAAGCAGCCATTCGCCCCGCCGCGCGCATTGACAAATGAGGAAAATGTATCGGTAGTCTCTAGCTGGTACGAAACTCTATATATCTGCAGAGTACTAACGAGTTCTCCTCACTGTGTCCTATAGTAGCTCATCTTAGGTTTGAGTGAACATTTGTCGGTGTGAATTAGGACAATCCGCACGTTCAATTAATAGGAAATCGTGGCAAATTGAAGTACTAGATTGTAGAGTGCGGCCTATATACATAAAGGAGGTATCTGAAAGCCCATAATTAATGACTGCAAATTCTCATGAAATCAGACCTTCGGCAGAGGGAGCGCAGAACACTTCCACCACCTGGAACATAGTCAGCTACAGTTATACTCAGTGAAAAACGGTAATTGAGCACTTACCCCTTGTGAACTGCATAAATGGATACTGGTCCTTAACCTCCTTAGGTAACGGAGGCCAATCTTCACTACCAGCGTTATGCCCCGTCATCGCTAGAACAGTTGTATATATATCCATGATTTCCCTGCCGCGTATAGCGACAGCCTTAAACGTGTTACCAACTTCCTCCAGTGTAAGACCCATTTCCTTGAGGATTTCCGCATCTAGAGGATACAACTCCTCGACAAAGTAGCGCATGACGATGGGAAGGAAAGCTTGTGTGAGAGAGCGGGCTGTAAATCCATCCCAGGGCTTGGTTGAAGCGAGTACGTCTTCGAGATATAGCTTGAACGGAGCGATGTTTGCAAACAGTTTTCTGTGCTCCGCGCGGTCCTTCGCAACGTCGTCTTGGATGTGGGTGTCCCAAAAGGGGAACTGAACTTCTTCGAGCTGATGAGGGATTTCAATCTATGAAAAGACATGGTCAGATACACGGACGGAATGAGTTTGTGAGTATGCAAGTGAATACATACTATGTAGATCCATACTTTGGCGAAATTAATGTAGTTCTCTTTATCTTCTATAGGTGCACTTGTGTTGAATTGCTAAGAAAATTGTGAGCTAGCACTTGGGAATATCCGTGAACAACCAATGAACGACATACCTTTTCGACTTGCATCTAATATTCAATAAGATTTGTGACTTCTGGCCATCTCCCATTGCACTAGTTCGAATAGGTCAGCGGGTTTATCTGGATGAATCACAATTAGTGAATGTTTGAAGAAAGGGAAAATGATTGGTGGCACCTTTAGTAACAGGCGTCTGACCTCGTCTGACTGGCTCTGATTTTGTAGGATTCATCCGAGTTCATCTGCGGATGAATCGTTATAATTACGTCAGCACCATACATTCGGCCGAGTTTCAACTTTTTGTGCGGCGGCACCTCGGTTGGTTGTGAAGTGGGCCATCGGGGTTCAAATCGTTGCGCCGTCACTGCAGGTGGAGGCCGACTCAACACGACATTGTATGTCTAGCCACTGGCCAGCGCGGCGCAAGATCAATCTCAAAATAGTGCCTTTCCCTGTACGAAATGGCTCAAATCAAAGGATCCTCTATGCATTATCCTGGCATGATGAAAGGGAAACGTACACGAAAGTAATGGTAGTACACTGTCACCAGTAAACGTCTGGCTTACATGGAGCTCTTCAAAACTCCCGGGCCCTCTACAATCTTTTGGGCAAGTAACATTTCCCCCGCTGCCTTCGTGTTAGCCTTCTCTTCTTTGATGATGCGAAGGAAATCTTTGAATCCTTGAGTGTTTGCATCACGCATCTTTAGGAAAGCAAAGCTCTCGCTAGTTATGACTTTCACGCCAGACTGGCGCATTATTTCAAAGGCGTAAGGGATCTCGAAAGAGTTGCAGGAGGACGTAGCATCGGCGATAACATAGATCTGCCAATGCGGGAAGCGCGCTCTTAGGTCGAGAGCCGTTTGAAGCATACATATATGAGACTAGAAACACTTAGAAGATAGACGGAACAGTAATTTTCGGTATACGAGAATGAGCTTACTTCTATACCCATAAGCACCACGTCCAATGCTTGCAATGGATCAGGGCATCCCGGAAATTTTTGATAGATAGTCCTTAGAACTTCTTCGGTCACCATAGAAAACAAAGTCTTGTCAACGGTGTTAATTACGAGATCTCCCAGTGATGCAAGGTCGATGGCAGGATCGGTTGGACCCAGTGCTATTCAAGGTATCTTTACGGTATGTACTTGATAAGAAACACTAGCCCACCTTTGACATTCTGTGTAGTGACCAGTACCGGGAATTTGAGCAGCTGGGTAGCAGATGTCGGACCCCACGTTCAGATATGCATTTACAGGACTCGAAGGGGATGTATTGACCTTTGCGAATTTGAGCATCTTGTTAGTGGTGGCGACAACATGGTCATACCCATGTATTGCAGAACCTGATTTAGGAGTGAGATTAACAATCAAAACAACGGAGGTATACTGACGAAATTGAGTTTGAACGTCGCAAAGGAGAAAAATAGTGTTCTCTGGCATCTTGATTTGATGGAAGTTGGCCAAGTTGGTGGTATGTATATAAGGGTTGCTAATACTTACACGTGAGGCCAAAGTTGATATTTGTTCCGTCCAAATTTGGCTGCCAGCTGCCTTTGACGGTGACCGCCACCAGCTGCTCTTAGGTCCTCCAGCAGTCCTTTTTGCAGGACCAGTCCTTTCTTTTATCCAGTCCACGCCTTGTCAGGTTACTTCGTTCTTTCTTTTCACTCTAATTCCGACCCCCCAAATTGAGAAAACCACTAAAAACAGTAATTATGCAGACCGTTGATAGCACAAAAGATGATGTTGCCGCTCAACTCCGAGTTCGTATCCTCCCTGAACTTCTCTTGATGTCCATCATTCTCATTTATGCTTTCTAGTTTGAATCTTTTAAACTAGGCAAGCCCTTACCGCCATCCAAGTCGATGCCTTTGAAGCACCACCATGCTCGCTCCCACTCGAGGAATGCTTCAATTTCGTCTTCCATATCTTCTCTGTCGCTCTCTACAGCCAAATCTACGAACTCCCATGACTCATTTGCTTTGCCAACGACTAATTCAATGCCTTCCCTCTCTTCAAAGCGCAACTCTCACCATCGGCGCCGCTCCTCCGTCTCCACAAGACACGAGTCGGCGGAAATCATGGGAGTTTCATTGCCTGAGATTTCCGCCTCATCCTCTGAGGAAAGTGGAGAGAAGGACTCAATTCGCCGCCGTGCGCTTTGGGCTCTCGAGGGGAAGCCTGATGCCTCCTATTCCAAGGTCGAAATTCCCGAGTTGTCTTCTCCGGAAATGGAGAAAAAACTGTTCGAGTTTTGTAAGTGGCTCAAGCTCCTATACAGGGTTACATTTCTAAGATAATTTCAGCCTCCAAGTCCTCCTTCCCTTCTGCCACCACTGCTGGCTACGGAGCTGGTCTCAACAACGTGATGGGAAGCAAGCGTGACTCTTTTAAACTTCTTGGCCCTTCATCCTCTTCCAAGGATCAGCTTCATACCCTTGTGGAAGAGGAAGAAGAAGAGGAGTGGGATACCGAAAAATCCGCTCAGGAAATTTCAATGGTCCCATCATCTATTCCCGTCACCACTGAGGCTCCGACATCCCCGATCACCTCCGAGGCTTCTTCCACCAGGGTCAGTCGTCCCCGTCCGGCAACGCTGAGTTTACGACCACTGTCCCTTACTCCCTCTAACTTTGTTGCTACCAACCATGGGCTCCCGACTCCCTCACTGACTCCGACCCCTCGCTCGGGGTTGAAGTCCCTTTCCCTGGTTCCTAATGATGAAACGCCGACGACTAATAACAACGCGATGAAACGTCATTCTCTTACCCTAGGCAACAACAATACACCTTCTCCAACTCCTAACTCTCGCGCGCGCCCAATGCTTAATCTCCATATAGCTTCCGAAGCTCAGGGCGCCATAGCTACCAGCGCTGTGGAGGAAAATGGCAAGCCTCAGGTCCCAGTCAGGCGAAGTAGTATCTCTTACAAAACGTCTGCCTCGTCGACCAACCTCGCTGGTCTTCCCACCCCTGAGATGACGCCGACGTTTTCCGAACGCCGATACTCTGGAGCAAGTCATTTCAGCTTTGGAAGCAACGCAAGCGCTGGTGCTGGCAGCAGCGTTAACGGCGGCAGTGACGAGGATTTTTTTCCGCCTTCGAATACTTCTTACAGCCGGCATAGACCTTTGAGTGCGAGCGAACAACATTTTTTATTCAAGTCGCACAATGCCCTCCTGTCCCGGATTCAGGATCTGGAGCGCGCGCTGAGCGTGAGAAGGGAGTCGATGTCGTCTTTCGGCGGTTCTAGGCCAATGTCTACGTTGTCTGTTGCGGACTCTGAGGATACCTCCGTGTCTGAGCCCAGCGATGAGATGCTCAGGCTCGTCGCGGACTTGAAGGCAGAGAGAGATGAGTTGAAGAGAGATGTGGATGGGTGGAGGGTGAGAGTAGGAGACCTGGAGAAGCAAATTGGTGTGCTTGGCAAGCGGGTGGAAGGCGAGCGAAGGGAAGCTTGGGTCGCTCGTTCGAGAGTAGGATTGTTGGAGATTGAGAAGGGAAGTCTAGAAAAAGAGCTTGAGCGTGCGAAAGGTGAGGTGAAGAAGGTGGAAGAAGAAAAAGAGAATGAAATTGCTCAACTGAAAGAGCTCGTCCGCGGGCTCGAGGAAGGCAAGCAAAGAGCGGAAGAGGAGAACGAGAAGCTAAAGGCCATGTGCGAGAAGCTTAAAGCGGAGGCCGAACAGCTTAGGAACGCCAGCGTTGTGGAAGACGATGTGCTGGCTACTCCGACGCCCGAGTATGATGCAATCCATGCGCACAGTACTTGGAGACGCGGCTTACAGTTCGCCTCTCTCGATTCTCAAGAGAGTTCTACGGACGTTGAGTTTGGTTCTATGGACGCTGGTCATAGTCCATTTGGATTTTCCCTCAAGGCCGTTGAGGAAGAGGATGAAGACGGTCCTCAGGTTCCCGAGGAGGATACCGTAGATGAGGATTATATTTCGGAAGAGGACAATGGCCTCGCTGGTTACGAGGATGAGGAAGACTCGGATTTGAGCTTCCAGTCCCCTGGTTCTTCGTCATCGTTTGGCTCTGAGGACGAGATGTTTGAACCTCGTGCTCCCAGATCTGTGGTCCACTTGCAGATGGATGTTCCTGTGTCACCGATCACCCCTGTCTCTCCTCTGGTCACTCCCCTGGGTTCTGGTATGAATACTCCATCTACTTTGACACCTGGTTCCCGGTCAGCGTCAAGCTCTCCGGCACCTTTGGAGAATGGACATGATAACATTGGTACTTTCAAATTCCCTCGTGCAGCAGCGCCTGTCTCCGCGCCTGCGCCCGTCCCTGCTCATAAGCCAGCCAATTCCTTGTCTTCGTGGTCTTTCCCTCGTGCCGTTCAGCTACAGTCATCTTCCACTGGTGCCGCTTCGGGTCGTGATGAGATTGACCATTTCTTTGGATGCTTTGAGGATTCGGAGACAGATTCTACTGGCTCGAGGTCTCCTGTGTCTCCCTCTGCGTATACCTATGAGCATAGTAAGGGAATCTTCGCCAAGGGCCTACAGGCTTTCAGCGACGACGAGGTGATGCCGTTCTCGCTTCCACCCAACGTCGTTGGTACGATTGTAGAGGAGCCACGTAGCCTAGAAGTTGTCATTGAAGAAGATGAGTGTGATGAAGATGATGAGGAGACGCGGGTTGATGAAGAGGAAGCAGAGGAAGAGGAAATGTTTGGTGAGATTGGAGGAATCAAGATAACTTTTACGCCTCCGATGGACGATGACGAGTACCACCCTGAATTTGAAGCAGAAGAACAGGAAGAGGCAGAGGAAGAGGAAGTGACAGAGACTCCTGCACCTGTAGAAGAAGAGCAGGCTCAAGACTCTTCGTTACAGCGTGAGCTTCCTGCTCGAAAACCTGTGCCTATTTTCGAGGATTCGGACGAGGAAGATGAGGATGCTCACGCTCCATTTACCTTTGGGCGTAAGCTGCCAATGTCCACACCTCCTGCCTCAAAAGCCATGATGACGCCTCCACCAACGGCCGGCCGCACTGTCTCTTCGTCGTCGTCCATCCCTCGGATGACGAGATCTACCTCACCATCTCCTCCGTCTAGGCTCCCAGTCGCGGCATCGAGTCGTTCTCCGCCAACTGGATACTCTGCCAATGCATTTGTTACGCCCCCTACTAAACGTGGAGGTGCGATGCCCTCGTTCATACCTCAGCCAGTCTCGGTATCATCCCCTACGCCAGTCCGTACTGCCCCGACCGTTAGGGCGAAACCTACTACAACATTCATACGTCAACCCTCCCGGAGACCATTGATGGCTACCACGTCAAGTGCAAATGATTCAAATGGTTCGGCATTCATTAAACCTCAACCCCCTCATTCTATTAATTGTGATTGTACGTGTTACTGATTCTTGTTCTTGTTCTGTATTATACAGTTTCCGAATCCGTAGTGACCACCGGTGCCCATAGATCCCCTGAACCAGATGTCTTTACCGCCAACTCCCCGTTCACCGGTCTTTCCAAGGAGTCCCAATCGCATACCGGTGTTCAG
The DNA here is from genome assembly GCA_003987895.1 of Neonothopanus nambi. Classification (NCBI taxonomy): domain Eukaryota; kingdom Fungi; phylum Basidiomycota; class Agaricomycetes; order Agaricales; family Omphalotaceae; genus Neonothopanus; species Neonothopanus nambi. The sequence goes on from RCHF01000132.1 coordinate 10,302, forward strand.
CCGGTCGCAGAAACAGTCGACCGCTTGAAAAGCGTTGATTTAGGACCTAGCCCATTTATTGACACTATTATATCTCCTATGACCCCATCTCTGTCTCTTTCCTCTTCCTCCTCCTCCCACCCTCACAAATACCCCTACCCAGACCATACCCATACCTCTTCTCCTTCTCCTGTTTCCCCTTCGCTTTCTTCTTTAATGACCTCCCCAAAATTATCGTTGCAGACGCTTTCCAGTTTTATTCCACGCCCATGGGCTGCGCTTAGCGGGATCGCTGATGTTACTGTCGATGAACGACGTCGTGATGCTCATGATCATGATGAAGTTCCGAAACAACAGTCTTCTGAAACCTCTACCAAGCCTGGGCTGGTGTCGAAGGAGAAGCAGATTGAGCGACTGAGGCAAAGATTTCAGCGCGAAGGTTTTCTGATGGGGCCGACTGCTGATGCGTGCAAGAAATGTGATGGCGGGGTGATCATTCTATGAGGTTTGTTATTCATATATTCCCCTCTCTAACTAAACTGACACACGTTCTCAAAAGATTTCCAGGACATTTGTTGTATATATTTGATGATTCTCCTTCGTACATCCTGAAGGCCTAATGAGTCTTGGACGCTTATTTTGAACACTCCCTTGCTCTATCAGCAATGACTCTCTTGTATCATCTTGTTACATATTCATTTCATCTTGATGCTCTTTTCCCCCTTCACCCCCATTTTCATTTTCTAAACGCATCTGGATCGTTTTGTTCTATTCATCATGATTGTCTTCTATTGTCCTTGTTCCTACCTATACTTATTCCGTGAAGGCTAGATGCCTTCGTTTTGTATTTCTAGAAACCAATGTTCAAACACATATGGTTCAGAAATCCCCTCCTCTTTCACCCATGAATATGCATTCTCTATGTTCGTACGTATGGATTCTCATTTAACTTATAAAATGGGGTTCAACCTCAGGTCCTTGTGTAAGTTGTGAAAGGCAACTGAGTAAAACGTTTCGGGCAGCTACATGCTGCTAGAGCTGATGCAAACTCGACTAGTTGCCTCAACACACTCGGGATGCGTGTGAAGTAAACTAGTGATTCTTTGGATCCTAGGAGTCCAGGACCACTTCGCTGATGAGTGGTTTGGGATAATTCTTGAAATTTGGGCAAAGCACTCAAATATGATACATGCTACATAGAATTACAAGGTGCAGAGAGACGTGTGTAAGTAACAAAGCATGAAACGTGTACAAGAATAAAAATCAGCGGGAGACCTGGAAGTGAGAGTCATCGGTGGTATTGAATATATGACCTGCATCCATCAATGCGTCCAAAGCAGCACTGGAGTTCCATCATCAGAGATAATAGAAAATTACATTGCAGTAAAATGACGGACCTGATTTTGGCTGCCATTTCCTGACCACCACCTACAGTTTTTGCAATAATCCCGACATGCACGCCACCTTCGTCTTGCTCTGGGCGCGAAAGAATGATGCTGATGATCTGACGTTGAAGAGGTGGCAAAGCGGCATATTCAGCCATGTCATCGGCGCCTCCTGAAGACTGTGCGGTATACGCAGAGGCAGTTCCACCGTTGTTGGCCTTCGTGGAAGTACCATCCACAACGCCCGGCTGTAAACAGAATCTAAGCAAAACAGTGGTTTGAGGGGAAAATAGGAGCGTACTGGTCCATTCGACTGAATCATAGTCGTGGTGATTACCTCCAGTGAGTGGAAGAACAGCTCGTGTTCATCATCAACTATGCGTAGACCGGTTGCGTTGATGTATCGTTTATTTCCAAACGATTTCAAGTTGCCCGTCACGCGTACGAGTTGGTTTTCCCTGTGCGATGCAAGACCTTGAATTACTGTTCAATGTACAGAAGTCGATTTATCACGCACTGAATCTGGCCCCATTTTGCTTCATCCTCTTCACTACTCTGTTCAAGCCAATGCCGCGCCTCCATTGTCCCACTACCATCGTCGAGCAAATAAACACAATTGGTGGCCTGTTTGCTCACGCTGAGAACTTGAGCTACGACCGTGACCTACACGAGTTGGCTTTCAGCGTCGCGGTAGGGTTTACACGTCGAAATATTCTCGTACCTGGCCAATCTCACGAGAAAATATTGTCCATTCTGCGTCTGCGTGTGCTTGAGTTGCTTTGTAGAGCATGGCTACAGTCATTGGGCGTATTGAGTGTGAAAGTTCACTTCTCTAGAAGATCTTGTTAGGAAGCGCGTTCGATAGAGCTGAAAAGAGATCTGACTTTGGTGGCATCCATTCCACCAGGACTGCCTTGACTGTAAGGGGAGCTGTTGACATTGGAATAAAATCCACCACCTGATCGTGACGAGTATCAGAGTTTGTGAGAAAAAATTGCAAAAGCAACAGAATAGTACCTTGACTCATAGTGACTGAAGAATGGGAAACAGAAGAGAAAAGTGAGAAAACGCGGACGCGTTCAAGGCGATATCGTGATTGAGCGCGTGACCGACGCGCCACCAGCCTGCGTCGCGATTACTGGTAATACTAACACTAGGCTCTCACCCAATAGCAATAGACTCAACATAGACTTCAGAATGCTTGATGAGGAGACAGAGCAAGGTTTTACTCCTTCGAATTTCTCCTGAAAATTTCACAGAGGTGCAACCGTTTACCTGCCGCTGAGAGTTGACTAGTTCAATCAGCCAGAGCCCAAGCTATCCTCTTGAAGTTCGGCTTTTACTTGGATGTCTCTACATGGAACGAGCTATGAGTCTTATTCAGGAGCTCGAGAACCCGGAAATCTCTCTAGTATTCAGATACTGGTACACAATACTACTCGATCCTGATTCGACCGAATTGCTGTATACCTCACATCAGGCCAACTGCAAAGGTCCACTTGCAACAAAATCCAAGGTCAGGACGCGGCTTCAAAGCTTCAATCCTCTTTTGAAACGTCCTGAGGTCAGAGTCTGAGATCTGAGACGCCGTCCCGAATGTCGCCGCATACTGGTGCGTGGGAATAATTAGCCAACTTGCATCACCTCCTCCACCATTGACAACCTCCACAACATATAGCGCATCTCTACAGCATGTCTCAACCCGGTTTCCGCAAAGTTTTCATGAAGCATTGGTTTGCTATTGAAGTGCGTCTTTGCTGTCTTGAGCTCTCTAACGTCGATTGACGAAGTTGTTTTTGTTTCACCAGGCCATCCCAATGTAAGTCGGCCATTAAATGCGACTTCGACAGAAACTGGACCGGTGTTTATTGAATGCGACTTTCTATTCCAGCTATGCGATCATTGGTAGTGTCGTTGCTGGTGGTAGCTGGTACTTGTACCGACTTTCTATGGGCCCGACCAGTCAGTCCATAGATCTCCCTTTTAACGAGCATAACTGACTCTAGCAATTTCGTGTCAACAGTCCAATGGACCAAATCGAACCCCACGCCCTGGAACTCCATTAAGCCCAACCAGACCACCAAGATGATGACGGTTAACCACCAGGCAGAGTCGAGGTACGTTTAACCTTTTTTCCCGGAAGACTTGAAACGTTGACATTGCTTCGTTTTTTAGCTGGTCAAGGGACAGGCTTTAATCTTCTATAGTCGTTGATCGAGTTTTGTATGAAGTTGTCTAGATTTGAACCAGGCGGTTTTTCTCCTTCTACCCACACAGACACGCGCAGCGAGGCGACTGTCATCTTCATGATAAGACTAGCAAGATAACCTCGTATCAAAATGCGGCAGCTCTAACACGAGTTCGACTTTCAGTCACGGTTTTGCTGTGGACTCACTTTCCGTAAAATTCAGAGTCTCCGCCTACATCTTAGGATGACTGGAGCATAAAGTGGATGTGTCGAGCAGCCGTCTTGCTTGAGACTAGAGATGTGAAAATTTTGACCGGCTTTCGTCAGTCTACCACTCCTGAAGTTTTTGGTCAGTTTCAAAGAAATCTTACGGTGCAAACGGCTCACTACTGAGTGGCAGGTCACACTGCCGGATGATGACCCTCATGGACAAATAATTTGTGCGACATGTCCTCTGTCCTCCTGAGACTCCCTAAGTGCAAGTGAGATTATACTGCAACGGTCCGAATTTTGGGCTTCAGGACAAAACCACCTACCTTCTGCGGTTTTGACATATTTCAGCTTGGAAGACTGCAAAGTCGAACAGCAGCCTTAGGATCAACCAGTGACCAGCTTTCGATATTTATCAAGGAAAGCTGTGACCGGAGCCCTTGGTCGAGAACCCTTTTCAGTTTCAGATTTATCACCAGATCTCGGCTTGAACACCATCTAGAGGTGCGATAGGCACAGGCGCTGCGCTGAACGAGGTGCTACTAGCCTTTTCAGGTTGTCACAAGGTGTTGTATTCCGAATTTTACTCCACAGTAGAAGGTGCAGAGGCTTACAGAGGTCACAATTATAGACCACACATTCCGATAAAGACTTTTTAGCGCCTTCTGGCCGGCGAGACCGCTGCACCGACTTTCGAGTCTAGACCCGCCCGGCGGCTTCTACTCTCTTCTACCCCCCTTCCAGGTCTTGGTCTGTCAATGGCGTGAGAACTGTCCGCCGTACTTATGAGTGCACTCGCTGTGGCAAGCTGTTTCTGCATTATTTCCACATTCTCAAGATGTCGATGTCTACTTTTCGCCAAAGATTTATGAAGAACTGGTTTGCCATTGAGGTAAATATCGAACTCCTATCTTATAACATCTCATGCTGATATGTTTCTGTAGGCTATTCCAATGTATGACTACGTCCTTTCATTTGTGAAGTGCTTCGTTGACAGACTCTTCTGCTAGTTGGACTATTGTCACAGTAGTTCTCAGCGGCGGAACATACATGATGTATCGGTCTGCGATGGGTCCTACAAGTATGTGTTGGTTGTCTCGTTGAAATGGTCCTTTAAATAATGCTGCCTTCTAGTTCAATGGACAAAGGCTAATCCTACGCCCTGGAATAACATCAAACCAAACCAAGGCACTAAACTCGTAGAAGTCAACCAGAAATTTGATGAACGGTATGTGGTGATAGAATTCCGTGCGTAGACCCGTTTGTGGAGCTTACTTTCCTTTGCAGGTGGACACGAGACAAACTGTAGACCATGTCGTTCGTCAACTTGTATCTAAACTTCTTGTATCATAATTTACTCTATCGCCAATTATTCAAATGTATGTACTTTCCAATCATTACGATGTCGTGCGGACCGCTGGACCGCCAAGGGCCGAAGGTCTTGACTCTCGATCGATGCTATCAAACCAGGATCCGAGCGGCTTTCTGTCTGTCTTTCGATACCTGCTTCAGTGCTTGAAAAACCTGCTTAGCAAGTAAATCAACTCCACCCATGGTTAAGCCAGTACCTGTGACTTTGAACGTCCCCCAGGAAATACCTCCAGATGAAGCAGAGGATAAACCTGTACCTGGTCTTTCAGTGGTAAACCTCTGGTTTCTCTTGAAATCGATTTGTTCTTGATCTAATACCCGGTATAGACCACTCTCGAAGGGCGTCTCGAGCTGGCTAGCTTGATCATAGGCGCCGGCACCTTCTCTAACCAGTACAACACTGATGACCATCTCGCGAGCTTTGCGCCTATGCGTCTAATTCGACTTGCTTTACGGTGAGTGTGTCTGCGCTCGACCTGTTACATGGTATTTACGTCATCCAGGTATGGGATGCGTGCTATCGATACTTCGATCTATTATGGTCCTTCTGAAGTCGTCGTTGGGAATGCACTGAAGATGATCAAAGATGAATTCCCTCGTTCGTCTTATCAATTGGTAGCAGTTTTTTCTGTTCTGCATTTACTCTCATTTATTAATCCGTTCGTTTTAGATGACCAAATGCGGCCGTTTTGGAGTGACGACTTTCGATTACAGTCCAGCTACTATTCGCAATAGCGTGATGCAAAGTTTACAGCGATTACAGACTGACTACCTAGACACAGTCTATCTACACGACATAGAGTTCGTTTGTACGCCCGTCATGCCTAGGACAACGGGGCATCATGCATCGGCTTTAACGGACGAAAAGGAAGAATATGGTCTGATGGAGGGTGGAGAGAGTAAAGTCCACGGAGAAGGAGATCAAAAGGTTTTAGAAGCATTTGCCGAGTTGCAGAAATTGAAAGAGGAGGGGTTAGTGAAAAACATAGGCATCACTGGTGGGCTGAACTTTATCATCTAAAAAGCTCTTTGAAAAGGCTTAATGATATATATACCCCACAGGCTACCCGTTACCCACTCTTCTGCGAATAGCCCTTCTCATCCTTCACACGCCCCCTTACAAACCCGTCGACGTCGTATTATCCTACTCGCATATTTCCCTTCAAAATACAACATTTACTGATTTCGCCCCTCAATTTCGTGGCCGTGCCCAAGTGGGGCAGCTGGTTGCTGCCTCCCCGTTTAGCATGGGTCTCCTCACAACCTCGATACCCCCTTGGCACCCGTCTCCGCAGCCTCTAAGGGAAGCTGTGGCGCAAGCCAAAGTTGCGATGGGCGACGGGTTCGTGGATTCGGTGCTGAGTTATTGTATTCGGAGATGTGGGTCAGAGGACTTGAATGTACCTTTGGTGGTAGGGCTTAGTAATTTACATGAAGTTCATGCGGGTGTTAAAGTATGGAGGGAGGTGCAGAGCAAATTTAATGAAGAAGGCAGGAAGGAGCAACAGGAGGCTGCTCGGCAGGTGTTCAGAGAATCGGGATTTTTGGATTGGTCTTGGGCTTCACCGTGAAGTGAATGTGTATAATTTATTGGGATATATATTAAGTTGGTCTATATAGTAACCTTCAGCAGAGCGATGTGGTGTCAAGCAGAAAACATTATTCACGTCCTACATGGGATCTCTGAACGGCGGCTCGTTGTCTTGAAAGTCATGCCGTTTGTAAGTATAACCACCGACGCAAGTTTAAAGCAGATTCTCACTCTTTACACTCCTGATCATCGCAGTGCGTAGCACTCCAGATTATTTTCCTATACAGAAATCCCTAAACACAGCATCTAGGATATCTTCCCTATCAATCAAGCCAGTTATCTTCCCGACAGCTTGTGCTGCATATCGTAGCTCCTCAGCGCCGAGGACAATATCTTCTGCAGCTGGAAGTCAAGAGTGATCTAGTGAATAGCACGCGAAATCAGAAGGAAGGAGACTTACAATATTCGAGGAAGGCTTCAATGAAGCGCGATGCAGACTCGAGGTGGACACGGTGTCGAGCATGAGTGATGAGTGGGGTCGTGCCTTGGTCGTCTTCAAGGTCATATCTAGCATTGGAGGGTACATTATTGGTTGTGTGTTTGAAGATTGACCAAAGAACATATACTTTTCTTTCAAGAGCTGCGCGAAGTCGTCCAAGAACTCGGAGGTAGCTTCACCTGTGCTCAGGCTTACAATCCATGCTTTCCCACCTAGGCTTTGTCTGATCTCGCTTTCGACGGCTCTCGTGGTGAGCAGGTCGCATTTATTCAGCAAAAACAAAGTGTCCGGCGTAATCAGCTGCTTCAGAGCCTCTGGTATTTGGATTTCTTGACCAGCTATTATTTCTGGCAGTGACAGGACACAGAGTGTTACATTGGAACCTTGAACACTTGCAAAATGATTATTCGTAAGACAGACGCCAGATTGAAAAAGGATCGAAGAAGACGTACATGTTTCTAGCGCGCTCGATACCAATGCTTTCAACTAGATCATCGGTTACGCGAAGGCCTGCCGTGTCTGCGACGATGACAGGAAGTCCACCGATGTCTAAAGAGAGCTCTAGAATGTCTCGCGTGGTGCCAGGTACTGGTGTGACAATTGCTGCTTCTCTTTGGGCTAGATTGATTATTGGATTAGTGGCAGGGTAAATCGGAACAAGCTGTAAGCAATAGTCACCAAGAAAATTGAGAAGGCTGCTTTTCCCAGCATTTGGTGGGCCAAATATAGCGAGACGGATGCCGGAGCGAACGATCTCACCACGTCGACGGTCTTGTAGATGACTTTGGATTGTTTGGTTCAGATGAATGGCTTTAGCTCTAGCTTTGATTGAAATTGACTTTGTGGTTCTGCGGTGAGAAATCAAATGCTACATACCTTGCTCAAACACACCCTCTTCAATATCCTCGCCCTCCCCAAAGTCGATGAGTGCTTCAACCATTGCAAGGCAGTGTATGATCTCGAATCTGAGGTGTTCATACTGAGCTCTAGGTGTTCCCTAAAGCTTTTTTCAGCTCGTCAGGATACACGGTTCGATCAAAATGACAACTCACTCACCCCCGCCGCTTTCAGAGCTACGCGTCGCTGGGTCTCAGTCTCCGCGTCAATCAAGTCCTTTAAGCCCTCGACTTGCGTTAAATCAAGCCTTCCGCCTTCGAAAGCGCGCCGTGTGAATTCACCTGGTTCCGCTGGTCGGCAGAACGGTAAACAGGAAAGGGCGGAGAGGGCAGAAGATATAATCGCTCTGCCAGAGTGTATATGGAACTCCGCGACGTCTTCCGTCGTGAATGATCTTGGTGCTGTACCGATGTTTAATTGAGTAGTTTGTGAGGAGAGGTAGATGTACATACATTTGAAAAATACAGCAAGACCGTCGTCTAATAGCTCCTCGCGCTCGGGATGTACGATTCGACACCGGTGTAACTTCCACGGCTCCGGAGCGGCTTGTGCTGAGTTCTTCGTAGTTCTGACCATCGCCTTCCATACCTCCAACGCTTCCGGTCCCGATATTCTCACAACAGCAACTCCAGCCTTTCCCGGGGGCGTCGAAAGCGCGTATATGGTCTTTTTCTGAGCATCAGACAACACAGGTTCATTAAACTGTGCTCGAGAAGATGATTTCGCGTGAAATCTGAGTTGATTAATGCCAGGCAAGGAAGGTGAAATTAGGCCAAGTGAGGGAAGGCGGTGCAGATCAAGAGTCCTTTGCGGGAAGGAATTTCTGGATGGAAATAGGTTGCGGACCAGAGAGAAGGCAAAGGGTGTTTTATCTATCGTACTTGCATTTCGGACGATATTCGAGGCGGCGTACGACATACAAGAAACCTAAGGGACGCGTCGACTCAATGTGTCTTGATGATGGCTCAGTGGAAGTCGACGGCAGTGGCACGTGCTCTGCTGTAACCGCGCTCAGCTACCTCCCTCCAACTTCAAGTTCCAAGGGTCCACAAGTTTCACAGTTTCACAAACATTCTCTTCAAGTCTTCAGTCTTTCGTCGCGCATTTCAAGACCATTGATTCACCATGGGACAGTCACGTTCGTTTGCTAGTTAATCATCTTTGTTCAACCTTGTAACTGATGTCTTTGTAGCATCTCAGTTTATGGAGGACATGCAACGGCGGTCCAACTGTGGGTTTATAAGGCTATTCGAGCATACTTTACTGGCTAATCATCATCTTTATGATCCGTCTTGGTCAATGGGCTGAACAGTTACTCAGCCCGAACTTGAGCGCCTGAAGAAGAGATTCATGAAGTTGGACAGGTGCGTTATAATAAATCACGTCTCAACAGAGTTGCACTAATTTAGACTACTTTAGCGATGGCTCTGGGTCAATAGATCGCGAAGAGTTCCTGCGAATTCCTCAGATCGCTTCAAATCCACTAGCATCACGTATGATCGCTATTTTCGATGAAGAGTGAGATGCTGGTCTTTCAAACTAGATTTTATTCATTACTGATACTCAGTCGTGTACCAAAAGTGGTGGAGGCACTGTAGACTTCCAAGAGTTCGTGGGCGGTTTGAGTGCTTTCAGTAGCAGAGGTGGGAGGGAAGAGAAGTTGAGATGTATGTTTCATTTTCCCGTTTCTGGTAGACTTTGTACTGATTCTTGAGATGGGTATAGTTGCTTTTAAAGTGTACGATGTAGATCGTGATGGATATATATCAAATGGGGAGCTCTTCCTGGTGCTCAAGATGATGGTTGGTAATAACTTGAAGGTACGTCCTGGCTAGACAGACATCACGATGATGGGCGCGCGCTTGCTTATCTGGCGTTCATGGAGGGTGTTAAATGGACTTGCACGGTCGCAGGTACTGACGAATAGCCATTTAATACACCTGTTTCCCTCTCCTCATCTTTGGTAGAGTAATCTTACTTGCAACCGCGCGCGCCGTCATTCCCGCCAACTGTTTCTGTCTCTTTTTTTTAACTTGAATATTGACTGCCATATCATCATATAGGACCAACAGCTGCAGCAAATAGTGGACAAAACGATAATGGAAGCGGACAAGGACGGCGACGGGAAGTTGAATCTTGAGGAATTCTCCATGATGGTTTCCAACACGGTGAGGAACCCCGCCTTTCCCTTCAAGATACCCTGCTCATTGATCGGCCTTCACGTTGCTTTACACAGGATATTGTAAAACAGATGACCCTAGAGGATTTGTTCTGAGTTTCGATACCTTACATTGTCGGTACAGCTAACCATCGCTCTCGTTACCTCTCAATCTCCTCCGTCCCTCAATCCCTTAGTCCTATTCCTGATATGTCACCCTCCCTCGACCCTCTCAAATCCCACATTCACCGTCTATCTGCATCATCTCGCCGTTCGCTTCCTTATTGTACATACATTGCTGTCTATATACGCTTACGCTCGCCAAGTTCTATTCTGGTCGCATTTTTGTCCTCGTCACCAGTCGCGCTCGGATTCCGTCTCTGTCTGTTTCTCCCGCTCACATTTTCAGTTTAGCTTCTTCCTTTTTCTCTTTCTTGGTTGCATATATAAATACGAGTTTGTATTTCATGTTCTCAAGAAGAACATAGTATTCATGCAAATACTTTCTTACTTCACCGTCCCTTAATTGTGTATATGAGAAGACAAAGACCGGTGACCACTGACGGGTGATGGCAAATGACGATGGATCACATCATTTTCCGCGGTACTAGGGTACGGTAGACTCGGAAGTGTAGATTTCAGAATCTCCAGGATCTCAACTGAATTGTTTTGAAGTAAAGACATATATATAGCGACAGCCAAGATTTTCCAGTTCCGCGGCACTAGCTGGCACTAGGCAAGAAATAGATGAGCTTCAATCGCGGCTTTCAGGAATTCAGTCGATAGGTATCACAAGATCCTCTGCTTTTCTTCGGCTTCCTCGAAACCATTCCGTCTGACTTGATTTGTTTGAAATTTCTTTGATCGAACTTATTCCGCTGTGGAGTTGTCCTTTTGGGTGTGTCGAACCCCACATCGCCGAGGAAAGCTTCTAATCTTCTATTACTTCTGTATCATCTGTCGAGCTTCCAAGCTTTCTAGCGCAGAAAGGTAAAAACCGAATGGTCCAATCGATTATCCATACGATGTATCAAGAGATGCCTGGTTCTAGTGTAACAACAAAAAGGGAACCGAAAACACGAAGAAAGGGATGACAAGAGATGAATGTTGTGCTGTACAAAAGTCTGGCGTACAGAGAAAGCAAGTATATATGAGATAGAATAGAGAAGGTGATGAAGGACTACAAGACAATAACATATATGTACTGATGAGAGGGAGCGTTACATTCAAAATTGGAAGATGAATGGCAAGAGTTCATGTCGACGAAGTGAGCGGGAATTAAGTAGTGAGGGAGAGACGATCGGCGCGAAGCCCTCGGAGAACAACTACCCCACATAGGGAAGATCCGGTCAAGTGAAGTTAGATCAGAAGGGGCCGGACCGACGAAAGAATACATTGCACGTAGGCGGTAAGTAGGGGCTTCCCATAACAGAAATAAGTAGGACCGCAACTTCCCGTCTGGCATTTGATATATATGTTACTATAAATGATAAATGCTGTCGGAGTGGGGGTGGCAGGTGAAGTAAATCTGGCTGGCGTCAAAGAGATCATTTCAATCGTGATGGCAGGTTTGGGGTTTCAGTTTTATCAACGGAGACGAAACACACAGCGTTCAAGGGCGTTCAGCGCTCGAAAGCAACTGAGGTTGCTGCGAACATATTGTGCGTCTCCAGGGAGATTGAAGAGGACGAGAAGCCAAGGGCGAGGCTGTCACGTCGTTGTAAAAAGGGGGATTGCTGTGCGGGTCGACCTATCTGTGAGAACACGGACGGCGGTGATGATGTGTTGTGATTCTGCATAGCTTGTAGCTGCGCAAGATAGAACGGATCGGTGGATGTAAATGACGATGTCTCCGGACCGAAAGGTGAGGGGGAAGGAGTAGGGGAACTGAATCGGTTAGTCCCTTTACTTTGGGACCGCGGAGTAGCTGAATTGGTCAGCTGTTGCTGTATCGCGAAGGAAGGGGAGGTGGTAGAGCCGGCAGACACGGGAGATGAGGGAATAAGAATATCTTCCACCATACGCTCGTCCTCGGCATCATCTAACATTTCATCGGTGTTGCGACGCGAAAGTCGCTGGGCATCGATGACGTGACCCCAACTGAAACTGGAGGATGGTGTTCGGCCAGTCGGTGTGTTGCATGGCTGGTTAGCATCTGTACCCGATGAGGAGGAAGAGGCAATTGATTGAGCAAACAAAGTCTGAGCTAACTGAGCCTATAAAAACGCGAAAAAGAGGTTAGCGCTGTTCATGGAGAAGCTGATAAGGTTGAAGTGAATGACATACCTGCAAAGCAGCCAAATCTAAGGCTTCCTGGCCTATATGACTGGAGGAGAGGGAAGATACGAGGTCGTCTACAGAGATGCTCATGAGGGGGTGAGGCAGAGGTAGGAGAAAAGTGGCGGTACGGAATCAGGCCGTAAAGAAGGGCCGACATCATAAAAAGAGCTATACTCAAGAGGGTGGGCCATCGATCACGTGAACATCTATCCTTCCTCCGTGAAAAAACCGTTATTCCGTCCTCTCCCGATGTTCTCGACCGAATTGAAACATGATAGATCGTTCAATTTCTCCTAAATTATTTCCTTGCGGAATACAACCGCAACGCTGTCCCAACATAATATTTCCTAAGTGTTTACTTACAGATCCCAATTTCTGGCATTTCCTAGATTCTCTCATCATCAGAGAAAAGAAGTTGGAAGTATGCAGCGGTAATCTGGGGATCTCCACGATCAGGGGCCAGGCCAACCGGCAACCGGCACCAAACCGCCCTATGAAATAACCCGGACAATCCTCCACGTCTAAATTCATACGTCTGGATCCTCATTCAAAAAGACCTGCGAATAGCACATGGTCCACGGCACGTAGACGCTTGAATTCATTCTAAGAGAAAACAAGAGACCGTATCTCAGTCCCGCCGAGACCCTTGTAGAATTCAATCATCTATTCACCTCGGTTACGGAAGGACATGCACTCGCCAGTGCCTGGCATGCGGTACGGAGCTGCGCTTGAAGTACAGTGACATCTCGATTCGCTATCCACCCTCGTCAATCTCTCGGTCCGAATGAGGCGAGATGAAGGCGTAGCACTTACGACCGTTGTTTGTATTCAACGCTGGCAGCGATTCTACTGTAGTGACCCAACATCGACTAATACCATCCATGATGGTCCCTTTCCACTGCGACATTCGAGGAGCACACTCTTCAATTACCATGGTCAAAAGACGCAAAGAACTAATCTGTAACTCGAGGGGCACCGATCGAAGGGGTACCGGAAGTAGAGGATGCACGAGTTGGGGAATAAGTGCCTAGAGGGGCAAGAATCATTTCATTAGTCATCAACATTGGGTCCACGGAGAAGTATGAGCTCTTATTTTACCTTGAGATACCGGGTACATCCCAGGCCTAGAGCTCTAACTAACGCAGGAAGCGCGTCTAATGACGCGAGAATAGTATCAGGCTTCTGAGAAGAATATATCCAAATAGTGCCGATCACCCTTTCCCCAAGCAACGCACAAAGCTGGTTGAACCGTTCTTCGGAGCCTGGGACTGTCGTAAGTATAGTTAACGAAATCGAGGCCGAGATGGCGGCCCGTATTAGGCTGGGCGTCTCTGGATGGTCCAGTTGGGCTAGGCATGTATTAAGAGACTGTAGTCAATAACTTTCAGAAGGCGAGGAAGGTCTGTTCTAATTAGCGTATCACTCACTGTGAGGATAAGGCCGTCGACTCCCGTTCGCTTTAGAACTTCCTTAGGGACACGCTGGAGAAGTTCCAAAACCATCTGAACCCCCTTCAATTTGTACGATGCTTCATAATCATCCAAGAGGGTCATTACTGGGGGTATAACCAGAAACCATAAATGAACGTAATCTTCGCTCTGGACCCCCCTCTAATCGTTAGCACACTCGCTACAACAACGCGGACATGATTAATAGCTAGCATCACCTTGATATGCTTCAGACACCAAAAGACAAGGTTCGGTGCACCGGGGTTATCTTTCCAAGCCTGACTTTCATAGAAATCTTGTGAAGCCATGGGTCCTCCGGCTTGCCTGGCTAATTTTCTACCAGTGTTTAAATCTAACGAAGGATGCGGGTTGGACCGAAAAAGTGGCTTGATGTTTTCGGATAGCAAATGTTTCATGAGAGGGACAGGAACGTCCGGTTCAGAGAAGACCTTTAGAATTTCTGGTATACAAGTCAATCTTTCAAAGATTTCCGAGAAACAATGCTGATGCCTGCGTACCTGAGGCTTTTTCACGCGCCGCTGAAGTAGTCCAGTCATCTTCACCATCGAAAACCGCTGTAGCAGCAATGACGTTGGCTTGGTCCGCCACAGGGAGATTTCTCGCAGGTAATTGCTTCAAGAGGTCTTGTAGATCGCATAGTACATGGTTGACACCGTCTTTCCAGGATTGAAGACGTTCTACGACTGCAGCATCAGGTTCAGATGAAAATTCTGATATGCGTTTTGAGTATTCGCTTGGGATTTGTAATGATGAGAGCAAGCTTGAGAGACGGGACGAGGTTGGTTTGGACATGAGGAATTTCAGGAAAGTGATGATCGCGTGATGTCTCCGTCGCGTCAGGCTCCTCTCTAAGTAACTCCCTTGTAGAACAGCAGACGCAATTGTAATGTACAGCAGTGTACCAAAATGATTAGTCTAATTTATTACAAACGAATACGCGAATCGAGCGCAAAAGTGTACGGGAGTAAAGAGGTTTCGTCTGCTAAATTTCATTCTCCTCGTCCATGATAATTTTCATCCTCCAACCGATATCATCATCATCCGGATCTTCATCTGCCCATGCCAAATCTCCACTGTCACCATTAGAGACAGGCTCGTACTTGCGGCGCGTGCTATCTTCAAAGGTATCAATATCGACTTCTTCCTCCTCCGCTTTCATCTTTCGTCTGAACATTTCTTCTTCGTCTTCCTGTAATGATAGTTGAGAAATGCATCATTTTCAGAGAAACGGTGTGTTGCTCACGATATCAAATTCATCCTCCTTCTCTTCATATTCTACATTTTCGTCTACCTCTTCAAACCCTCCAGCAAATGCTCCCCACCGCTCTGGATTTGGACAGTGCCATATTAGAATGTTGCCCTGATTCGTCGTAGACGCTATAGACGATTTGAAAGGGTGCCACTGAAGTAGCGTTAGAGACAGTCGAGGGCTTAGCAATACGAGAAAACTGACGTGAAGATGTGCCAAAGGTTCCCTCCCTCCGTCAAGAGCACTGGCGAATCGACCGTCATTGGATATATCCCATATGTATATTTTATGTGTAGCTGGATCAGCAGCACCTATATACTTTTTGAGAACGAATCTGAATATGCAGACAAGGCAAAGGGTCTTACCACCTGCTAACCATTCCCCGTCAGGACTGTAGGACATTGCATGCCAGGCCGTTTTGTTGATAGGGTCATTGAATCGGTGGGTAGGTTCGAGTTCTTGCTCCAAAAATTCGCCATTTTCGCTTGGTGGTGGGTATTGGGGAACGATGAATTGACGCAATGTTCGGTCAGAGGAATTGGTAACGAGCCGTCTGCGAGAGTTGAGAGACAAGCGTGAAGTATTAAGACTGCCATAACTTACCTGCCGTTCTTGGCAAAGTCAAGACCTTTCATCGTTCCTGCACCACCAACAATCTTATGTCGAGCCACCATCTGTCGCAGGGCATATAAGCTATGCGGGTTTGCAAAGATTTGATAAATTGCGACATACAGTTTTCGTTCTTGTGTTAAAAACAAGGAGATATCCACCAGATGTTCCAATGAATACGTGCCTACCCGATGGGTCGAAACGAGCGACTGTCATTGCAGACCTGCAGAAAGGATGAAAATTGCGGAAGAGCACATGAAGTAAACCACGAACCGCCGACTTGATTGCCCTTGCCCCTCATCATCGCTATCTTCTTGCGGTTCGTATAGTTCTGTACGAGAGCGATGATTGCGCCGTAGGTCTATCAGATACACTTCTCCAGTGTTCAAAAGGACAAGGACTATCTGACTGTGTGTGACAAAATTTTAACGGAAAGGAGAAAAAACATGTTCATCGATACTTACCTGTTCCTAGGGTGAAACGAAGCAGAAGAAACAGGCGCGTCACATCGTATAGTCGCGTGTCGTTGTGGAGGGTCACAAAGAGAAGCCAAATCCCAAACGATGACATTCCAGTCCTTTGACGATGTCAGCACATAACGTGAATGTCTTGACCAACTGAAAGACGTTGAGATTGAATTGATACACTCACAAGGGCACCAGATACAGCATGTTAAAACACGTACTCCAAGCTCGTAACAGCTTTGACATGCCCGTCTAGCCAGCGAACGGCTGCTCGGGTTTCCAGGTCCCATATTGTAGCTAGACCGTCAAATCTTCCTACACCGACGTATCTTCCTGAAGGGTCGAAACGAGCGAAAGAGCCGAGCGCAAACAGAGAAGTTTGTATGGCTGTGGGGTGGGTGATATTAAATGGATCTAATGAAAGAGTCAACGTCGTTCCGTGCAGCGAAAAACTGTTTCTTACTGATCAGAGAGTCATTCATGGTAAGTACATAAACGTCTGAAAGACGGCGTGTATGGGCTCCAGGTCGAAGGTAAGTGGAGGGTCAAGCACTGAAGAAGGCTCGTGACAAGCGATCAGTCAAAGGAGTGTCTCGCGACAGGTCGGTCCTTTTTTTAATCTTTAGTAATTTTTAACAAGCAACTGACTTGTACATAGTCTTTCGGTCGTATGCAAAAATGACTTCAAATCAAAGCTGAAGCTCATATAATTATTACCTAGACTCGAGTCATTTATTCAAATCATCCTTTTCTTCACCCATCATGGCCCCGCGGAATTGCGCACTTTGCGAAAAAGCCAAAGCGATACTCAAACGACCAAAAACTGGACAACAGATCTGCAAAGAATGCTTTTTCTATGTCTTTGAGACCGAGGTGCATAACACCATCACTCAGTCGAATCTGTTCAGCCGAGGAGATCGTGTAGCAATTGGAGCTTCCGGAGGAAAAGGTACGTAGAAGATCTGGTGTTTAAATGAACTTGTGAAAGATCTGAGGGTGTTTATAGATTCAACGGTGTTGGCATATGTTCTGAAGACGCTAAATGAGCGCTACGACTACGGACTGAATCTCTTTCTCCTGTCAATCGACGAAGGTATTACTGGTTATCGCGATGATTCTTTAGAGGTACTCTAACCTTCATTCGTCTCAACGTAATCCTCAAGGTGCTGAGATCGTCCTCATAGACCGTCAAGCGTAATCAGCAACAATACGACATGCCTCTTAAAATCCTATCCTACGAAGAATTGTACGGCTGGACGATGGACCGGATAGTCTCGCAGGTCGGCCGGAAGAATAACTGCACGTTTTGTGGTGTGTTCCGACGACAAGCACTCGATAGAGGCGCAGCATCGTTGAATGTGGATCATATTGTTACTGGTCACAATGCAGACGATATTGCTGAGACGGTGTTAATGAATAGTACGTTGATGTTTATCGCTCCTAAATTTTCACCAAAACTTAATGTGATTGAGCCAGTCATGCGAGGCGATATCGCTCGTCTGGGTCGTTGTACGTCCATTGTCACGCAGGGGGAGGACACGATAAAGCGCTCGAAGCCATTCAAGTATGCATACGAGAAAGAGATCGTCATGTATGTCAACATTTTTACTCATCACTCATTTTGCTCAAACAATTTCTTCCACACAGGTACGCATACTTCAAAAAACTCGACTACTTCTCCACGGAGTGTATATACTCCCCGGACGCCTACAGAGGGCATGCTCGGACGTTCTTGAAAGACCTCGAAGCTGCTCGTCCAAGCGCTATCATCGACATCATACATTCGGGTGAGGCATTCGAGGTGAGGGAGGAGGTCAAGGCAACACAGAAAGTCCAACGTAAGCACTCTTACCTACTACCACAGCACCCTGTCTAACCCATCGTCGTCGCAGAGACATGCAAGAGATGCGGATACATGTCAAGTAACGATTTGTGTAAGGCTTGTACACTGCTAGAAGGCTTGGAGCGGGGTATGGCAACTGCAGGGATTGTCCGTATTCTTTTAGTGTTTACAATTCATGATCTGACTCTGACCTTTTGGCTTGGTTCTTAGACCGACCGTGCTAGGAAGAAGATGCACGCTGAAGAGCCTATAGCTCCGGAGGGTCTTCGCACGATACCGTTCTTCAGACCGCCATCTGGGAATCCGACGGTAACTGTTGAGGCCCCCGCATGACCACGACTGAAGCTTCACACACTTCATACACCGTATGATCTGTATAAAATGTATTTCTCTCTACCCTTGGGGATGTTGTATCCTTATAATTTTGTACGAGATTGTAGATTTGTATAGGTTATATAGACGCCCTTGGCTAGAACACAACGAGTAATATCATCCAATGATCGTGTGCTTGTAAAGGAACGAACGACTCTCACATGCAGTTTCAACTACGACCGTCGCCTAGTGCGTTCAACTTCATCCATAAGTATCGTGAATGTACTCTACATACAAAGAATTCGAATATACACGTAAGAGTCGTAAATAAACTGGTATCTCGATTTGAGACATAGGTATGCGGTAAATAACCCATCAATTTGCAGAATCTATGCATGTATGCTTTGTCCCTACATTGAGGGAGGTCGTGTGTGAAGGAAGGGAAGTTATCAGTGAAAATGCCAAGACCAACAACATAGAATAACGAATAAAAAGTCAAAGTCATGAGAATGAATATATAAAATATCGTTCCCTGTCCGGATGTTAGTCCTAGTCCCACTCTGCTGAGCCAGCTTCGGTTATAATCATCACTCGTCACTCGACAATCCGAACTACCGCCGTCCCTCCATCCCCCAACGGCCCATCGTCAACGAAAATCTCAGGCGTTCGTTCAAACGGCACAGTCCTCCCCTTCTCATCCCCCATCCAAGGTCTAATACCCTCGCTCAAAGCCATCTTAACGACAGCACCCACACTCTCCCTTACGTCC
>RCHF01000133.1:0-75264 GCA_003987895.1 Neonothopanus nambi
GAGTATAGAATAATTACAGTGCATGATAAGGCATTTAATTATTGAGATCAATTGGCCTAAATAAAAGATACTGGCTAAGTCCCTCACCATCTGGTGGAAATAATAATTCCATCTGAAGAGTAGAGCTGGACCTACCCACCCATTAAATAGCCAGAGACTTTTAGGATGCTGTCTGAGTATAACTCACAGGGATATGAAGGAGAATAATAACAATCTGGAGGGACAAGTCATCAGATGGACTGAAAATGCACTTCCAGAATTAAGATTGAATTTTATTTGGTCAATTACTGTGAAGAATGGCAACTTAAAAATGCTATGAAAGGAGAAACAAATATTTCTTATTTTAAACTAAGGGATACAAGGTCCATCTGGACATTCCGGCCTCCATCTGGTAATAAATACCAGACAGGTCTGCCAAAGAATAGAAATAATTCACAAGTTGCCACCAGATGGAACTTCAATAATTATGAAGTGACCAGATGAGGCTTCTGGATAATATTGCTGACTCACTGGATGATTATGACACATCGAGGTGACTTTCTGCACAAGGGTCTTGCCCAAGGAAAAATAAACAGGCTGTGATCTGACATGTCTCAGGTGCACCATGAGGTGGGACTGAGCTGTGCCTGTAAAATTTAAACAGATTGAGCCAAAGCAGAACCTACTGAGTATGTCCAAGACATCCGGAGTGTGATCAATGAGCCTCCACAGGCACAACACCTCCATCTGGAAGTCAGATAAAAATAAGTATTGGCAATTCTACAAGATGGTGCCATTATTCATCACAATAAATTAAATTGTGGAGCACAAAAGGATGGTTGGCATGCCTGGAGCACAGCTATGCTGCCTTGGCAGTCAAAGCGTCCGATCTGCACCCAACAAAAATACTAAAAGTCATGAAACCCAAAAAATATTATTCTTACCTACAAAAATGGACATGTAAAAAGCCTTATGAGGAGATACACGATGCCTCTTTTCTGTTTTTCAGTTTCTTAGTATAAAAATCCCAGATCTGTCTATTTTCTGTTTAATATATTATTTTCTGTTGCAGATAGTATAAAAGGACTAGTTATTTTGTAGATACCCAAGCAAGTACTGCCCCAGTGCAATAGCTAAAGCAGGAACCTTCTATAAAAGACAAATATAGCCCAGCTCCTCAGAGTTTCAGTTTTCTGAATCCTTAAAAGTTCTTGATAAAATTTGAAGTCCCTTTTGTGGCACATCTGACTTGATAAAAATCTGAATCTGCTGAACTGTGATCTGCTGTCTGCTGTGATTTTGTGAGACTGATTTTCTGTACTGTGTCCTGTCTGATTATCTGTCCATCTGGTCATTGTGTTCACCATCTGGTGCTTCCAACTATATTGAGAAATTCTGATTTTGAATCCTGAAGTCTGTGAAGCTTATCTGTGAATTGTCTGACAGGTATTTTGCCTAACTGTGCATAAAACATTGTCCAGATTGAGACTATCCAAACTAAAATAATAAATACAAGTTCAACTACTGAGCTAACTATGTGGAACCTTTGACAACACCAGCCACTGCTCGTGCATTAAATTGATTGTGTGTGTGTGTGGTGGGTTTTGGTCTCAGGATTGTTACATATCCCCACCATACCGGCCACATTATCGGTTCATCCTTCATATGGTTCCTGTAACATTTGTTCCAGTTTGCATTGGTCCCAAGGCTCTTATGTCCTGTTCTCTGTATACATCAGCACATAGCATTTCAGTAAATAGGGTAGGTCATGGTCATACTGGAGATATTGGTGTAATATCAGCTAAATTAACTCTGACAGGTCTAGGATAAGTTCTTCATCACTCTAGACATGTATCAGGATTTATCAGATTATTAGAAGTTTCTCCTAAGGTTCTTCCTGGGGTAGAAAAGGGTACAAAGGAGTTGTCTCTTACTTTACTAACGTTTGTGCATGTGAGGTTCTGACTGTTGGGTGTAAGTACAAAGTGTCAAGGAGATTCCTGTTCCTCCTCAGTGTTCTGGTTTCTTGTAATAGTTCTCATAGGCATTAACTATAATGTATTAGCCTAGATATTATGTTAGGATCAGGTTATCTAGTTCAGTAAGTAATGTATTCTACTTCAATAGATAGATAAGAAGATCACAAAAGGTATAAGTCAGGAGTAGTTAATGTCTAAGAACTATCTACTTCTGAGTGATTTGGTGTAATTGTTACAGGTAAACTACTTCTAGTATCTAGGTGTAATCTACTAGTTAATTGGTTAGTATATGTAAACTATTCTAGTATTCAGATAGTCTACTAACAGGAGGATATGTATAGGTAAACTACTCTTGTATTCAGATATAGTCTACTGGAGGTATTAATTGGATAACTGTTACACTTATAGTCACTAGTGAACAGCTAAAGGTTGGTGAATTATTGGTGGTTGCTCAATAAATATAGCTTCTTGCTGGATACTTAGAGAGACAAAATAAGAACTATTCAGTGATTGAATAGGTCTAAAATGTGTGTTAAAGATTCAAGGTTCAATTGTACAAAATATCTAGGCTAGTGTACATCTAGAATTTGAGTGTATTTATACTGTTATTCTACTAGTTCCTTATATAGTAATTGTTGTGGAATCAACTGTGCATACTACAGAGTGCTACACATACTATAGAACTGACTACAGATTACTGTACTAACTATGAATGTATAAAAATGAATAATTATCAGTTATGAAAATTTTTTGTGACTCTATTTGTGATATGTGAGTGGGTGTCTAATCAGCAGTGTTAGCTGAAAGTAGTGCTCCCGTGTTGGTGACTCTATCTATTGCTTCCTAATCTTCTTCCTTTTACTCTTCATGGTTGACTCTTAACAATTTTATGGCTTTTAGTATTTTTATTGGGTGCAGATCAGACACTTTGACCACCAAGACAGCATAGCTGCACTTCAGGCATGCCAACCATGCTTTTAGGCTCCACAATTTTATTTATTGTGATGAATAATAGCATCATCTTGTCAAATTGCCAATACTTATTTTTATCTGACTTCCAGATGGAGGTGCTGTGCCAATGGAGATCACCAAGGTCAGTAGTTTCAATATACTTTCTGATCTCAGTTTTGAATTTCTGAACTAGAATGATACTTGTTGCTGTGACCGTGCAGTCGTCAACATGAATGGCAATGATCACGAGTGTTGCACCCTTTTGTAGGAAAAACATGGCTTGGTCGACTTCACAACACATGAACCCCATCTTCTGGCATAAGATCTTGACAAGGTGTTGGTACCAGCAATGACCAGATTGTTTGAGGCCATACAAGGTCTTTTGGAGGTGGCAGATGAGGTCGGGATTGGAAGATTCATAGTGAGGTTGTCACATGTAGATCTGTTTGTCATCTGTAAGTTTCCCATTCAAATAAGCACCTTTTATATTGATCTGATGGAGTTCTAGGTTGAGGCATGCAGCCATGGCAAGGATGGTACGAAGTGAGGCAAGTTTTGTGATGGGGGTGAAGGTGTCGAAGTAGTCAATGCCTGGGACTTGGGAGAAACCTTGGGCTACCAAGTGAGCCTTGTGGTGTACAATGTTACCAGCAGCATCTTTCTTTGCTCGAAAGACCCATTTCAACCTGACTATGTTTGTGCCTGCAGGGGGCTTGACAAGCTTCCAAGTACCAGCTTTCTCAATGGTGGCAAGCTCTTCATGAATACCAGCTTCCCATTGGGGCCAGTCTGGGCAACATTTTGCTTCAGCAAGAGTGTGTGGTTTGAGCACTTCAACTTCGCTAGTTGTGGCAATAATGTCATGTTCTTCAGCAGCTAGCATCCAGTTGCTTGTACCCTTCCCCTCAAGTATAAAAGTGTCATCATTTTTCAGAGCAAGGGCAGGGGTGTGTGGGACAGGAGTGGAAGAATTTTCAACAGGAGCTTGAAGGCCAATAGGGAGTTTGGGATCAGAGGGTTTTCCTGAGGTGCTACCAGTGCCATTCATCAAATCCTGGACATATCATGAGGGTTTTCGAATGCATGAGGGTCAGGATGATGGTGCTGGGGGTTTATCTTTGTCGTCATCATCATTTCTGTCATCATTGTCAGAGAGAACATCAGGAAGAGGGATAGTTGAAATTTTAGAAGCATTGGGTTGGGTAGGTGCCTGTTCACTTGTCTGAGGGACATCATCAAACTGATAATCCTCCCCCTCAATGCATTCATCAGACAGAGCAGAAGATTTGTCCCAATATACATTATGTTCAACACTTACAGAGTTCTTCTTCAGCCAATAAACTTGAACCCTGTTAGAATTTCCATCAACACCCATCCATCTGCCTTCAACAACACACCCACCAAGCTCATTTCCACCTTTGATACAGACCCACACCTTGCTTCCCCATTCTCTCAATCCAGTCAAATCCAGTTTCTTTCCAAACAACAACTTGTACAGGGTTAAACCCTTCAATGCCTTCGTAGTAGTACAATTCATTAATCATACAACATGATGCACAGCCTCAGCCCATAAGAACTTTGGGAGTCCACTGGCATGTAGCAGAGCATGAACATGTTCCAAGATGGTGGTGTTACAGTGTTCTGCAACATCATTGTGTTGTGGGGTGTCATGTACTGTGAGTTTACAGATGGTGCTGGCAGCCTCAAGGTGATGTGTGAATTCCTTGCTGAGGTATTCTCCACCCTAGTCAGAGTGAAGGACCTTTATAGGCATGTTGTGTTGGGTTTTCATATGGGCTTCGTAGGTCTTGTAGGATTGGAGGGTCTGAGACTTTGTGTGTTGGAAGAAGATGTCGGTGTAGCAATGCTTATCATTGGTGAAGGAGGAGTAGTAATGGTTGCTGCCCAGGCTAGCTACAGGAGATGGTCCCCAGAGGTTGGTGTGTACCTCACCACCAGTTTCACTCACCCACTCACCTTGCCGAACTTTGGCAATAGGTTTACACTCTGACTTTGCATATACACAAGATTTGCAGAATGTTGACTCATTCTTTGAGGTGTCAAGCTTGAGTCTGGTGACATGTCCATCCTTGAGCAGCTTCTTAGCTGTTTCAGGCATGATATGTCCCATTCTTCAGTGCATATCCATCACCGAAATAGTCTCTTCAGCTGCAGCAACTTCATCTGTACTGTGTCAAACACGGTACAGGTTCTGATCATTGCAAGGGATGCAACCAATTTGGTTGCCATCAGGGTCTCAAATGAGACAGTGATCCTTTGAGAAGACAATCTCATAGTCTTGCCTATCAAGGCAGCCAATGGAAACAAGGGTGTAGCCAATGTCAGAAGCATACAGAACATCAGTAAGTCTGAGTTTAGACATCTCGTCACCATTTGGAATATCAACAACTAAATCTCCCTTTCCAGTAGTGTAGAAAGTGCCTTTGTTTGCAGCAGTGAAGGGCTTTGGAGTGATCAAGACAAAGTTCTCAAAATGATTGTAATAAGGAGAAATGTGGTGGCCAGCACCTGAATCATAGAGTTCAGTGTAATTGGAGTTTGATTCATAGCTGGTGTTCACATACAACACTGCTGCAGCAGTAGTGGGAGTGTCTTCTTTATCAGAGCCTTCAGTTTCCCACCCACAACCCCATGGACTGTCATCTCCGCAGTCTGAAAACCATTCTTCACCATCCTCCTCACTGTCCTTGTGCATGGACATACTATCAGTGTTGGATACACTGAACAATTCTGGCATACTGCTGTCAGTACCCAAAACACTAGCAAGATCAGGTAGACTGCTTAAGTCATCTGTCTCACTGCCACTATCCTCATGAGCAATGCATGTGGATTCAACAGGCTGCTCTGAAGGGCTTCCTGACCCTTCCACAAACGGTTCGAGGCCTGCAATAAACTTTGCAACCTCTTCATCAGCCTTGGGCATGCTAATGGAGCTGAGACCTTCATGGTCCTCAAGCTCAAAAGCACAGAATACTCCATCATCCTCAGAGTCAGACTCAACAGCAGCATTTGCAGCATCATCTGCCTTTCCTTTTCCTTTTTGCTCTGCTAGTAGTTTTCTGCAGTCTCTCTTCCAATGACCAGGTTTTCCACAATGGTGACAATTTCCCTTTCAATGAGGACCTTTCCCTTTCCCACTTTGGCCAGGCTGGAAGGCCATGGCCTCATTGGTATCACCTGACTTTGAGGACTTCCCTTTGTGACACTTAAGCTGTACCTGCTGGCAATTATATTCCTCAGATATCAGCTGGATCAACACATCATTGTTGATAACAGCAGAAGCAGAAGTCAAACACGCAGCAGCAAGGAGATTCGAGGTGAAGTTCGAGAGGGTAGTAGGAAGTGAGGAAAGGATGGTAGAGTGATAGTCCTTGTTGTCAATGATAATGCCAACAGCAGCCAGCTCCTCTAGCTTAGTACAAAGTCCAGTCAAAAATGTTCAAATGTTGCCATTGTCAGGGCATTTGGACTTGAGGAACAAAGTGCAGAGCTCAGTCTGAGCATAAGCACCCTTGATGGTGTACTCACGAATGATGTAATCCCATTTGTCAGCGACAGACTGCAGGGACTGGACATGAAGAACAGTGGAGTCAGGGATTCACTGTGTGAGGAGATACTTGGCAACAACTTCATCCTTGTCCCACTGGGTGAGGTCAGCAGCCTGCTGCTGAGTCAAAGGGACAGGACTGGCCATAGTGAAGGTTGGACATGGAGTTGAATGGTCAAAGTGGCTGAACTTGTCCTTGGCCTGGATGACAACAATGAAACAGATGTACCATATCAGCCAGTTCACACTATTGGCCTTGAGCTTCGGGATGTTCAAGGGAAGAGTGTCAGAAGGAGTAGAAGTAGACATTGCAAGAAGAGTAGCAGAGTAGCAGCATAGTTACTGAGTTCGGGGGCTCCAATAACCTGTGAGATGAAATAGATGGGATTGCAAATGATGTCATGGGTGATCAGGCCAGAGTCAAGGCAAAACTAAACAGTAAGAACTTAGTCAATGTTGGATGTAAATCATCTGATGTATTCACCTGAATACTAAGAACTACATGGGAAATCTAGSYACATTGTGCTACCAAAATGTATGTATAAAAGAGCTTGCAATGAGCATTGTAAGTACAAGAAATATTCCTTTGTATAATGGGCCAGCCATTCATGTGTCATGGAGGTCAATGGGCAGCCTATTCAACTGTCAATGAGGTGGAGCAGAAGAGGATCATCAGTTGACAAGAAAGGGAACAGGGAGGTAGAGGCTGAGGGATTTCTCAGAGTCAAGAAGAGGTGCATCAACTCATGACGTAGATGTGTTTGCTGAACCAAACATGGCATGGCTGTATGTTTGTCACTGAACAGCAGCAAGATCAGACTTTCAAAATTATTTCTCCATATATAGTAATTCTGGATATAAAAGGAAATAAGCACCCAAGCACAATTTTTTGGCCCAGATGGATTTGTAAAAAGAATGAGTCCTTTGTTAGGACTTGTAATTCAGATGGTGAGACTATAGTAGATGAGAATGGTGAAGGATAAGATGTTGACATGGATGAGCAGAGTATGTCAGACCTAGAAGATGATAGAATTGGAGAAGAGGAGGTGGCAGATGAAGAGGAGGATAGGGAGGAGGAACATGAGAGTGAGAATGAAGATGGAGAAGAGGAGGAAGAGGAGGAAGAGGATGAGGGAAGAGGATCTGATATGGAGTATCTTGGCCCTGAGGATGGAGAGAACAGTGACACTAGTGGTGAAGAATTTGCAGAACTGTAGCTTTTCTTTGCATGGTATCTGCTTTATACATTAGTGCTTAATTCAGATCTCTATCATCTGTCTGAATGCTCTAGCCCTTGGATAGGGATGGTTATAACTGCTTACAACATCCAGAACACAATATAATGGCCTGGAATTATAATGGGAATTTGTAAGTGGTTTGTATATTTTGAGAATAATTATGAGGGGTTAGATATGTATTGCACCTGTGTTATATACAAGGATTATCATTGTTTAATGTTATATGGCCCTTTTTCTAGCTATTATGATTCTGCAAGTTACAAGAATGTCTTAAGACTTTTACTTTCATTCAGAATAATATTCACCTGATATATTCTTAACAACCTATCAACAAACCATTATATTCTTCTGCACATTTTGCTGATACATATGTCTCTTAGTTCCTTCTCATATTGTGTCGTATCTAGGTAATATACATGAGCCTTTGACTATTTAGTCTTGTGTCTGATGAGTTCCTTCTCATATTATGTTGTATCTAGGCATAGAAGCCATTACAACTGATTCATATATGATGAGTGTCATATATGTATTCAGACACACCTGACAACGGAAAGATATCCCAACTTCAGGATATGTTTCCAAGATGCCATCTGCCCACATAGTTCAGGATGCTCAGTCACTAATGACTTCTCCTCAGATCTGTCAAACATAATAACACACGAAATAACAGGCTCCAATTCATGAGAGCATTCCGTTCTTAAGTTTTTAATTCGTAACCAACAAAAGTTACATAATTATACACTCCTTATCCTCCGCCTTAGCACCCACGAACCCCATTTCCGCAAATGTCTGAGGCCCCGCAGCTTTCGGTGGTGAAGCTGTTGCTGCTCCAGGAGGTCCACCCAGCCCAGTGCCACCACTGACATTCACGCCTCCACTCTGCATTCTACTCGCTGGGGGACGGGCACTTCCTGGTCTAGATGGTACACCACTTGGTGCTGGGGAAGACGACGTTGAGCCAGACCCAGGATCCACCAATGTATACCGATGCGCGTTCGGGTAAGGTCTCTGTCCTTGTCCATTCGGCCGAGGGAGAGGCTGACCTGCACCCATCGGTGGTGACCCTTGTGGGGACGCCGTGACCGGCGGCAGAGTGCCTGTACGACCTGCTGGGTTGGGCATGGAAGCAGAATGCTCCGTTCCAAGCCTGCCATGGGCATGTGCAGCGGGACCGGCACTGGGGCGATGAGTCTCAAGTGTATTCTTCCGGATGAGCTCAACAACCTGTTTACTATCCCGTTGTTGCCTGTACGCAGAAGGTGGTGCTCCTCCCTGCTGCTGCTGCTGTTGCTGCTGTTGCCATCCATCCCTCACCTTTTGTGCCTCGCTTCTTTGCTTCGCCTGCGTTCTCGACCTGACGAGCTTGTTCTCGGTGATCGTATCATGCTCCTGCCGAGAGAGTGCTTGTGGTAAAGGCTGAGAGAGGGCAGTGAGACGTTCAGCTGCATCGTTATTCCCGTGATCGCGGGCCTACAAAATGATTGTTAAATCATCACGACTAAGTAGAAATGAGTGAAAGAAGCGCTGGAATTCAGGTACCGCACGACACCCCGTTCGAAGTATCCAGATCGTAACGGGCTTAAGTCGCCGTCTCCGTCCCCGTAAAATACACCATTCTGAACAAAAAGCTTACCTTGGTATACCAAACAACCGCTTCGCTGACATCCTTCTTCCCCCCAATACCAACCTCGCAATAATACCCCATCGCAAACTCGGCACTTGGCAGGCCTTTACGTGCCGCTTTCTCCGCAAAGATACGAGCGAGCTGCTCGTCTTTATCAAACCCTCCAGCAGAAGGGTCCGGAGGTTCACCTGAGGGAATCACAGAAAAATTAATCTCAATCACACTTTTCATGGTCATGGAAAGAACATACCTGATGGCCCGCTTACACGACTTCCGCACAAGAACCACTTGCTGAGAGCCATATCAGCTTCTGTCTCGCCCTGCTGACTGGCGCGCGAGTACCACTCAACACTCATGAGAGCGTCAAATTCCCATGGCGGAGTAGCAAATTCATAACTAGATGGCAAGAGATAGTCAATTACCCAAGCACATAAGTAGCCCGGTCGATACTCACGCATGGCCAAGCTTATACTGCGCCGGCGCAAAATGCAAATAAGCTGACTTTTCGAGGTGGGTCTTAGCCTCTTGCAATACACCATTATTTCCGGGGAGATGAGCCAGATTAGCTGGGATCAGTTGGAGTTGGAAAAAGAGGTTGGTGTTAACCGTGACTTGGGTAAATTCTCCGAGCAAAAGAAGCGCGTAGACATAGGCAGGTTGAGGAGAGTCAACGGTGGAAAGGAGAGCAGCACGATGAAGAAGAGGCAGGGCAGTTTCTGGTGATGCCGGAAGAGAGAGCTGACCGAGGAGATGGGCCATACCCATTCGCTGTATAAAGAAAAGGTCAAGCGCTGTCAGATGCGGGAGAAAGTGAAACGGGTTGAACTCACATAGAGACTGCTGCCGACACCGGCTCTTACGCCACGCTCAAAACACTCCCTAGCATGAGTGACATCTCCAAATCCTTCATAATCCCTGCCGATGCGAAACCAGGCTTTGCCGTATCCAGCCCTAGCAGAGGTTTCAAAATCCCTAAACGCCTGTCGTGGATTTTGCCTGAGGTGTTCAGGAAATGCACCTGAGGCGGTGAGAGTCGCGCGATGGTAAAGAGCTTCAGCTACGTAGGGTGGCAACGGCGTTCCCGAGCCAGGCTGGACAGATGATGCTATTGATAGCAAAATTGGCACAGCCACTTGGGCAAGGCGAAGTAGCTGCGGGTCGTGAATGGTGACAGGACCGTTCGGGAGATCAGACGTGGGTGCACCTGTTGCTGTTGCATGGGCTCTGTCCACGAGGAAGAGAACGTCGCGACACCAGGCGACACGAAGAGCAGGATCGTGTGTTGGTTGTTGAATAGTGGGCATGGCTTGAGTTAAAGAGGGAATAGTAGGAAGAGGTGCAGTAAGGGAACCAGAGGGCGGTGATGTAGACTGGCGGTGGGGAGGATGAGGAGAAGCAGTGGTATAGGAAGGAGCGGCGGGGGCTGGAGAACTACTAGTAAAAGACAAGTTTGCCATGCTCTGGGCGAGAGAATCGGATGATCCTGGATAAGGAAGAGCAGGGGAAGCAGATGGTGCTTGCCAAGGATTCCAATTCTGTGGAGGAGGTGATTTCATCGTTGAAGGTGGTGCTGGAGTTGGGATTGTGAATCCGGGAGTGTAGTTGATTCCACTCGGCGGAGCTGGAGGTGCAGGAGATGGCCCTCTAAATGACTGGGTGTAAACTTGTCCTTCGAGGTTTCTTGCCATCTAACGATGAGTTAGTCTCAATCAGTACAATCTGCTGCTTGCATGACACACGTTCGTTGGCAACTCAGGATCAACTCTATGAGGTCTCGGTGCTGCTAGAGGGTCTTCAAAATGGGGAGGACTTTGCTCTAAGGCGATACCTGGAGGCAAAGGAGGCAACGGTGGTGGTAGTGGATGAGAAGAGTTAGAGGAATCCAGTCTAGGTGGAACGGGCGGCGCATTCATTGGTGTCAGTTTACAATAGTACTTAATTGAATGCCTTCCATTTATATAATGTCCTCGTCACGTCCTGTGTAACACTGCTTTTATGAATCGATAACTACCTCGGCATCTTACCATAATCATTTTACAAAACAAGTAACCGCTCTGATGTTTGGAAAGTGAAACGACTATGCGACAGCGCCTTCTACCCGAATTCAACAGTGTGTAAAATGCTAGTTAACGATACAGATACGACGCGGTGTGTATGTAGAGAGAAAAACGATGTCTACGAATTAAAAGTTCTTCAGTGTATGTAGTGTATGATGTCTAGTAAGAATAAGTATGTGATGCGTCTATTGAATATCTACTAATCTAGGTGCTTGCAGCACGTTTTGATTTGGCACGTATCGAACGACCATACTTGTAAAACAGCCAAGGAATGGGTACCTAGGGAATTTTTCAGTTTCAAAGAAACCACGAGAGGACAGGACATACCATAGCCAAAGAAACGAAGCCAAGGAGAGAAGCAGCCCAGCCATTACCCAGTCCACGGAACATCTGAGTCATGAACAAGGGCATTGCAGCGCCTGCACCGGAACGGATGACGGTTTTGCCTGCGAGGGCTGATGCAACGTAGCCCGGGAAGCAGTCGATGATGTAGGCGTTGGCGGAGAAGTAGATGATGACCACTAGTGAGTGAAGATTGTTCAAGTTAGCCAAAGAGTTGGCCGTAATGAAAGGGAAAAAAAAGACGCACTGCCAAAACCGAATGGTATACCTGCACTACAGGGACCGACCCAATTAGCGCCACCAGGCATGACAGCGCCCGGACTAGTCCAACCAAAGATGAACAGTGCGATCGGTACTGCAGGCGCCGCAAGCATGCATCCAACCAACCGATCCTCAGGATCTGCATGCCCGCCCTTAGCTGCGGCCCTCTTGAGGTAGTTCTTCTCCAACAGGGGTGTGACGAAGAGCGCGATACCGAGTCCAATGAAGATGGAACAGAACATGAGACCAGTTATCGCGTCGTTGTAGCCATAATCGTTGCCGAACACTACGGGGAAGGAGAAGAAGAAGGCGTAGAGGAGACCGTAGATGAGGGAGATGAAGAGGGACATTAGGAGGAGGATAGGTTCGGTTGCGAGCATCTCTATAATGATAATTAGCTATGGGACACGGCGTCAAAAAGAAAACTACACATACCGAATGGCCTGATCAGGGTGTCTTGCAAGAGCTCTGCGAAACTAACCTTAAAGATCTCCTGCTCAGTGACAATATCGGTACGTCCAGTTTTTGCACGCAGCTTTTCCGCTCGCTTGCGCAGAAGAACGGGAGCGTACGTTTCTGGGATGGTAAGACAAAGAAGTGTCACGGCACCAGCAAACATCATGTTGACCCACAAGATCCATCGCCATCCGACAGTGACACCGATGAAGCCACCGACAAGAGGACCTAAAGCAGCACCACCGTATGGAGCAGCGGCGAACAAAGCAATGGCAAAGCCACGTTCGTTGTTGTCCCAGACGTCACTGATTGTACCACCCGCCAAGGTCAAAGGGCCTGAAGCGAAGATGCCACAGAAAAATCGACATATGAGGAGCGTTTGGATGTTGGGCGCAAGAGCAGTTCCAATGCAGAAGACTGAAGAGAAGCTCAATTAACACCAAGGTACTACACTGCAAATACTTTGGGATAGGTACTCACGGACATAGATCAAACTGGGGAGTATCCAGAGCGGTCGGCGACCATAGAGCTCGGAAAGCGGAGATATTATTAAAGGACCTATTCTAAAGCAGAGATGAGAGTTACATCGAACGAAAGCTATGGTATTGCTCACCCAAATCCAACGACCATGAGGGACACACTCAGAGCAGTGACGACTTCGCCTGAAGATCATAGCTAGTTAGTAGACAATAGATGTGTCTTGATGAATGCGACTTACCAACATGAAAATCTCGTTCTATGCCATGGAAATCACCAGTAATGACCGCACTTCCGAAGGCGACACTAATGACAGCAGTAGCAGAAAGCCCGGTCAGATCTATTAAGGCAAAGGTCAGAGGCAAGTTCATTTGTGATAAAGGGTTCGCAAACTTACACC
Source organism: Neonothopanus nambi (assembly GCA_003987895.1). Classification (NCBI taxonomy): domain Eukaryota; kingdom Fungi; phylum Basidiomycota; class Agaricomycetes; order Agaricales; family Omphalotaceae; genus Neonothopanus; species Neonothopanus nambi. The sequence goes on from RCHF01000133.1 coordinate 13,333, forward strand.
ATCGCCATAACCGATTCCAATTTCGCGGATCCTCGGGATCGTCAGGTAGCCAGGCTACTAGGTAGAGGTCCCGGGCCTTCTCCGCCTTTTCAGGATCTCCTAGAACAGCATGTCCATCGGGTAAGCCTTCTAGTACAGGTTGGAGGGCGTCGACGAATTTGATGTATCCGCTCTTGGTTATACTACGATACTCCTCCGTTCGTGCGTGTATGGGCCTACTGAGATCTCCACGAGTGGAATCATGTGTCATACTTCGTATGAGGGTGAGATCAGCATCGGGAGTAATAGTTGTTGCAGGGGAGGCATCTCCCGGTGTCGAAGGATGTGTAGGATGTGGAGGAACGAAAGAAGAAACAGGGGGAGGAGGAGAGCCTGAAGGATAGTGTACATGAGGGGGGTGTGCCTCATTTGAGAGCGTCATTGTGAACGAGGGAAAAGGGAGGAAGTTTGAGAGACATAGGGGAAACAGTGCCTTTATATGCAATTTACACACTTTTTTCGCAATAATCTAGACACCAGGCGGGACATCCATTCGTCGTTCGGCGCCTCGAGTAACAAGTTTCAACAGCGAACACCCGCCTTTGGCTTCGGCATCCTTTCGGCAAGAGGAATATTCCGAAATGCCGCCATGCCGAGGTCTTCCGAGCCGAAACAGTCTCGACTTTCTCCTTGAAAGGCTGAAAAAGCTGAGACTTGGATAATATTTCACATGGCTATCGATGAATCTTGGTGTACGGTTAGGGAAGACTGGCCCAGTGCTCATTATTGAGGGAGACGCTCAGGCGGCCGGCAGGCCAAGCCGGAAATCGTTGACGCGAGCTTGAAAGAACTTTCTGGAGCATGCTGGTAAACGTCGGGCACCCGGAGCAAGCTGATGGGAGCTGAGGCCTGGGGAAGCGCGTCAACGTTACAGGCCTGATGAGGTAGTGGAAGAGGAGGGAAGAGGTCGGATGCGGCTCGGAATCGTAGGAACTCGGAGATATTTGTCATCGAAATGAGAATGACTGGACTGGTTGATATCGGGTTCCAAACGAAACACAGACATATCCGATTCCGGGAACGCCGGATGGGACCTCAATTCCCTGAGTGGAGAAAGGAAGGTGGGACGTGTATGCGTGTTCCAAGTTTTTGGGCTGTGCGTTGTTCCGCTATATGGAGCGAGGCTCACGCATCCAGTGCGAATGTCATTGAGTTTGACGCGTCAAGACACGGTTTGAACGGAGGACTAGTGCATATGACAAAGTAGTATACAGTGTGGCGTGTGTTGTAAGTAAATTGAATGGTAGAAGGGTTGTGGTAACGATAAACGAAATAATTAAATCACCTCAGTTTCGCAGTCTTGGACCTCTCCACCGCACACATAAACGCAACAAGGGTATCAATCTCCTTCCCATTCATCGGCGCCATTTCGCGGAAGTGTTGTTCAGCCACTCCTGCGAGGACAACGTGGAGGTCGTGCACATCTGCATAGATGGGAGTGCGTTTCGGGAGGTCCTCTTCTAGTAACCGTGAGCTGCGCCGTCGGGACTGGGAGGGGTCCTTGAGGTCCCTACGGGGGCGGTTAGCGGGTGTTGTCACGGGTGGCGGTGAGGGTGCGCGCGAAGGCTGACGATAATTGTGGCTCAGGGTATAAGTTGGGGGTGGGTCGTCTGCTGTGTTGGGGAGAGGTCTGATGGTAGGTATCAGATCGAATTGAGCAAGGTATCGGTAGATTAGGGGAGTTGGCATTTTCACAAAGTCGACCTGTGGTGGCAACTGAGATGAGATGAGGCGAAGATCATTGGAGAAACGTACGAGAGATATCTTGTTCTCGCTTTCTGGTACCTTGTTCGATACTGGAGGCGGTACAGGCTCGATTCTCTTTCTCTTCATTCTCGGTTCACCCTCTGCTCTGTCTGCTGCTTGACGTTTGGTGCCAGCGGAAGTAGAGACTGGAGGGCCGAAATAGGAAGCATCATCGCTGACTTTTTTACGGTTCTGATTTCGAGAGCGAGATGAGGGCTGAGCTGAGGTGGACATGAAGTTCTCTGAGAATGAGCGGGTATAAGTAATAAGTAGAGAAACCCCGAGATTACGAAATGAGTCATCTCACTGAAAAAAATAAATAGCTGCAATACATTCTATTGTGCTTCCCCCCAATGTCTACTTACGGCCATCTTTTTCGTGTTACTACCTACGGTGAAAGCCATTGTCCTTCTGTAGGTGCTATTATCGATGGATGTCCTCCAGTGTGTATCGTCATTTCTTTCTCTCGATGCGCATTCGTCTCACAAACTCATTCAGGGTCTAAGTCTCTCTCCAGAGGATATACAGATCCAACTCAACAGACGGAGACCTGGTCAAAGCAACCTCACAACTCCTGTTCGTAAACCACTTGCATGCCACCCACTTCATAAGCTAATCGCGATTGCACAGAGAAACGAAAAAGATCAGGTCCATCTCCAATCGGGGTTAGAGCACGGTATTACCCTCGGTACACCCATCGCTCTACTCGTCAAAAACGAGGACCAAAGACCACACGATTATTCCGAGACCGATCTTTACCCTCGACCGAGCCACGCGGATTATACCTACCTCGAAAAGTATGGTGTCAAGGCTAGTTCAGGCGGTGGGAGAAGCAGTGCCAGAGAAACTATCGGTATTCATGTGCCTCGCCTCTCTTCGTGATCTCAGCTGATTTGTTTTGTTGGGACCCTTTTTCACCTCAGGTCGCGTCGCAGCAGGCGCCATCGCCGAAAAATACCTTAGACTCGCGTATGGGATCGAGGTCATAGCGTTCGTGTCGTCCGTAGGCAAGATTCACCTCCCCTCAGCTGTCGTACCCCCGAGTATCGCTGGTGCAGGCGACGACGATGAAACGGATGAAGCGGGGGACGCGTTAACGGATGAGTTTAGAAAGTTACTTTCAACAATCACGAGGGAACAAGTCGATTCGCACCCTACGAGATGTCCCCATCCTGAAACCGCTGAGAAAATGACAAAGGTCAGCACCGTTTCGTTTAGTACCAATCTCTCTAACGGTTGTAACTGCAGCGAATCATCCGTGCGAAAGAATCCTTTGACTCTATCGGTGGTACTATCACCTGCGTCATTCGTAACGTCCCCTCAGGTCTGGGAGAACCCTGCTTCGACAAGTTCGAGGCTACACTCGCGCACGCCATGTTATCCATCCCCGCTACGAAGGCCTTTGAAATCGGCTCTGGGTTCCGCGGGACGGAGGTGCCGGGTAGCAAGCATAATGATCCGTTCATTAAAAAAGATGATGGGAGATTGGGCACCAAGACGAATTGGAGTGGAGGTGTACAAGGTGGGATTACGAATGGAGAGGATATTTATTTCAGGTTTGTGGTTTTTTTTTATTCTCAGACGATCTGGTTAGGTTACTCACACATGAATGGTTAGAATTGGATTTAAATCTCCTGCGACAATCTCTCAAGCACAAGAAACAGCTCAGTACGATGGTACGCCTGGTTCATTAGCCGCAAAAGGGAGACACGATCCGTGCGTTGTCCCTCGTGCGGTACCTATCGTCGAGGCTATGGCTAGCATCGTCGTTATGGACCAGCTCCTCATTCAGAATTCGAGGGAGACGGCGGCAAGCCTCCTTCCGCCGATTACAACGCTGCCACCAACAATGGTTATGCCCAAGTAGAATAATCAGTTAGACAGGCAGGCTGTTGTCGTTGGTTATTTCCTTAGAACGACGCGAGTCTAATGGGATGTGTGGTATACATGTGTGCGTGTGTACATACAACCGTGCTAATAAGAATACAAGAAAACGGCGGTACATGGGTGGGAGTGTTCGAGAGACATGTACAAGAAAGGTATAGGGTATGTATCATTGAGATGAAGGACCTCAATGACTCAAGTCAATAGTCCGAATCCCAACCTTCAGCGTATCTGCAGCATAGTATTGGTTCGAGCTGCCACCACCACCACTGAGGGTGCAGACAAAGACGATTATAATCGGGAAAAACGAAAAGAAGGAAGAGGAACTCACATGCCGATTCAAAAGCCTCCTCGGCCACTTCCCAAAAACGACATCAATCTCGTGGTTAAGTCGAGCTTGATACTGACTCTCGGACTCTAAACAGTTGTCGGAAAATTGGTACGGTGTACCGGACCCTCGAACTCCGTGAGTGTAAGACCCATTGTGCGGATGCCCGTCCAGCAGAGGCGTGTTCTCATTTGCGAGGGTCATAGGCGGAGAAGTAGATGTGGAGCCCCTGTCCACATTTGAATCGCAGACCAGAACTACCCTCTGCTGATCCAGCTGCCGCCGATGTCTCCCCGACAGAGAACGAGATTGAGAAAAAGATCCTCCCCCCTCTTCCGGATCTTCCCTTGCCCTCTGTTTTGCCCGCGAGACAAATAGACGCACGCGTTGGCCCAGCGGACCCCATTTGGACGACGCAGTTGATGGCGATTCGTCCTCTCTAAATCGTATAGGGACGGAGATGGAGGAAGAGGGCGAGCTAGAGAGGGAGTCTTGGAAGGAAGAGGTGGCGTATTGGTCCGGAAGGAGACACTGGTTTTCGCTGGGGTGATTCTGCCGGTGTCGGTGGTGTTTATGTAACCCAGAAGTGATACGGACTCTTGAGCGGAAGCGGATCGTACGCGTTGTTGGTGTTGAAACAACTGGACTAGGAGGGGGCGAGGAATGGCCGATTTGAATGGATACACCTGTTGGATTCTCTCGGATAACTTCTGTTGCAAGGCGCTCTGGGCTAGAGGTGTCTAGGTCTGAGATTGTGTAGACTTGGTCGCCGTTTGGGCTGTCTACTATTACATTTGGATCTGGGCGGTCTGTGAGAGGTTATTCAATGTAAGTACTTATTGATTTGAGGGGCATATACCAACCAATTGGCACTAATTCCTCCTTCCCCCCTTCGGAATCGCCATCGCTAGCGTCATCGAGTGTGGTGAACTCTGCACTGGGAATTAATTCTTCATTCGAGTCGTGCGGATGCTGCATCATTTTGGATCAAGGGGGTTTATCATCGCACTCGGCGGTCGTACAACAGAGAGATGGGCTGATAAAGGCGTCCAACGACGAACAGGTAGAAGAAAACGTATAGGCTTTTGATCCAGATTCCATGTACGTACGTGCTGAGGGTAACCTTGTCCAGGGTCACATGCACCATATTCTTCACCGTCGACCGACGACCAAGCGACTCTGAGAAATTCAGACAACGGTAACAGATAAAAATGTTCTATTCTATTCCACACTATAACATAGACACCGAGTACAGTGACTTCTGCCGTGATAAACGCCCTCACCGCCCGGTACCGGTCCTTCATGATGTGCGTCTAAATTGTAAGTAGAACTCGAATGCGAGAAAATTTTGAACATGCAAGATACTCGTTGCATTACATATGGCATTCGCAACCAAATGACCCTGTTCTGGTATTGTCGTATTCTTGGTTGGCAGAGTGTCAAGCTGAAGCAAGATATTCATCACGGCCGCAAAGAAACCTGCGACTGATTTGAGATATGGGACAATCTACTCAAGTGGTGCTCAGGGCGGCATGAGTGCAGTCAAAACAGTGATGCTGTAGCAACGCGGGTGAACGCATTTCAAAGCAAGGTCCCGCGTACGTGGCATCCAATGAAGTAGTACGACGTACCCTGACACAAGAGGCTACTCATCAAGTTTCATCCTGCTGCGTCTGTGCCTGGTCTGTGTGGCCTGAGTCCTGTTCCAAGAATATGTATTACAACGTTACAATTATTAATAATTCATCGTACTGGCTGAGCCCACAATAGGTGTCAAGAGTCGATCAAGACCCCTGGAGTGTCAGATATACGGTAGATGATCTTCTCGTTACTGACCTACAATGCGCCACGTTAAGGATAGAATTATGGGCAGGAAGATTATGTGGAAAGAGCATTACCTTTCCCGCTTTCATGTAATCAAACCCATCGACGACACTAGCGAGGCCGCGAGGCATGACCTTTATAGGAGCAGGAACAAGTTTGCCTTCTGCTAATAATTGAGAAATCAACTTGCTAGCCTCCGCCGCAAATTCCACATGTTCAGGTATCGGTGTATAGGATTCCGGAAACTCGAAGGCCTAAAAGAAACAAGTGGTTGTCATCAGCCAGGTGGACTTTTCTCAGGAGGAGAGACAGCCTAGGCGTTGGTAGTGACGGCGGTTAAGTCACGGATGTGCGACCGCGAGCTAAAACCAGCACCGCCGGCATAGGCATATAACAATGTACGTACGTCTCCAAATATCGTATACGCAAGCGAAAGCACGGTTTTCACGCCCTTCTTACGACTGGCGTAAGGGTTAACGATAGATATCGTGCCACCTTCCATGCTGAGCGAATCGCTAACTTGAAATGGAGTCGTCCGGTCGCTCATGCAGTCCACCGCGCAACGCAGTTCTCCATTAGTTAAAGCGCGGATTTTTTGTCCGGCTTTCGGGTTCTTGTAGTCGAAAACTTCGTCCGCACCGAGAGCTTTGACCTTGTCGAAGTTGGGAGGGCTTGCAGTGGTAATGACGCGCATGCCGCCGAGCTTGGCGAATTGGATGGTGTAGTGGCCGACGGAGGAGCTACCGCCCCAGATGAGGATGTCCAGCGGAGAGGATTTGAGGGGGGAGGTGGGGGATGGGAGGGTTTGGGATTGATAGAGACATTGACAAGCGGTGAAGCAACCTATGGGGAGCTGGGCAGCTTGTTCAAAGGACCAAGAATCGGGGATCTTGATGAGTGTATGGACTGGACACACAAGGTATTCGGCAAAGGCTCCGTTGGCGCGGACAGCTAAAGTAATCGATCTGAACCGAAACATCCGAAGAGAGAGTACGTAGATATTCACCTCCATGTACACAGCTAGCAACTCTTTCACCAATTTGAATTTGGTTTTCGTCGACACCTTCTCCCAGTTCAGCTACGACTCCGGAAAAGTCACATCCGACTATGCAATCCGGTTTATCGTAGTTCATAACAGTCTTCCCTGTGTGTATCATTAAATTATAGGAGTCTTAAGAAGGGAATAATTTGCAGCTCACAGTCAGTTGGGTTCTGCGCGGCAGCCTTCACCTTGACTAAAACCTGACCAAAAGCAGGAGTAGGCACCGGAACGCTTCGCAGTTCAATTCGTCCACCACCGACAGTACACACCGCGAGCATGTTCGGGTTCTTCATGTTGCTACTGGAATCGCAGGGGGGAAAGCTGAAAGATCAAATGGTCTTTGCGGACGAGCCTAATACTTATGCATTTCGTCCTCCGGTTTTTCGGAAATAGGTTGTACCATTGGGCCCAAACGGAAAACACGATCCAGGTTCCAAGCAAGATACCAAAGGTTCTCCATCAGAAAAAAAATACCACGCAAATACAGAGTACCACTCGTCAGGTCAGATTGTGCCGGATAAGTATAAGTAGCGGAACCAGATACGTTGCTGAGTAGATGGGACCTGATTTGCGAAAATGTGGCCTAAGCCGACTGTCACTTGTGTGGGACTAACCTAGAGACTTCCTGTTCTTAGCCAGGGGTCCAGGGAGCTAGACTTGAAAGAATGTGTTTCAGTAAGACAAACTTGCATCCTCATGATCCTCGGATATGATGTTTGTGCGAGAATATGTCTGAGAGTTGGCGTAGCTCGTCATGGAGATGAGATGAAAGCCACGCCCACAAGGTACATAAGCCCCCTCAGGTTTAGCGAGGACGGTAAGTTCGTTCATGGCCGTCCTAAATTGAATTGTTAACGTTCTAGCTTCAATTGTGAACGTTCAATAAACTTCAATACTAGCCTTGGTCTGTCGGTAAACGTGCATTTGAATTCAAAGTTCAATGTAAACATATCAGGAAAGTGGTCCGGACACCGTGCCCACTGCCCACAATCACCAAGAGTTCCGATTTACAGTTCGAATTCTCACTTGATGTATTGTAAACATCCGTCACGCGGAGCTGCGGGTCCACTCTGTGAGACATGAGTAATGAAATCCATTCCTGAGTGTACAGTGTACCGTTAAGTAGAAAACAACTATGAATATGCCGAGGGTATATATACAACCAGAACTGAAATCGCTGAAATGACCAAAGTAGGCAAGCAAGAATGGCCGGGAATGTAGCAAAGGCAGAAGGGACGGGATGCGTAGAGCAAAATGGATTAAGGGAAGATTGCAAGCGTAGATTGTGTCTACTAGGACGATGGTGATGCAAGTGTTTGAGATAAGCAGGATAATACGATAGGGGAATGCATAGTGATCATGATGATGTTGCAAATGAGACGATGAAAAAAGGCAAGAAATGGAAAGATTGTAGATAGATAACCTTGAACCGGCGTCAGCGAGTAAAATTTTAAGACCACCAACCGTCTTCATCCACAGTGGGAGCCAACGAGACGGTGCTTGGGGTAGGGGATGGTATCGATTGCATCGATTGCCGAGAGGAGTAACTCGGGCGCGATTGGGGTGTACCACGACCAATGTTGTTCGGGTACCAACCACCGCGCATGCTTGCGGAGCTAGTCTGATAAGACTTAGGTTGAACGATATTGTTGCGGTTCGAAGGTGCATGCATGGAATCCCAAACCGACGTAGTGGCGGGGGGAGTGATGCTGCGGTCACTTTCAGCCCGCCCATTTGTCGTAGTAGAGTGGTTGCCATAAGCTGTGCTTGCTCGGGACTCCGGACGAGATACGGAGTGTGCAGAGCCGTTGGTGTACTTGTTACTATAGACCGATGCGGCAGTGGGAGTCTTCGCTGTCTTAGCCTTCTCGAGCTCCTCTTGCAAGCGTCGGGTCTTGGCTTCAAGAGCAGCAATTTCCTCTCGAAGTCTGGTTTCGCGATCCTAAAACATACATTAAGTATCCCTTGTCGATGTCGGACAGGCTAAAGACAAACGAACCTTGACCAATCGCTCATTAGCCTCACGTTCCTCAAGTTGCATCTTTACCACAGAGTAATCTGCTTCGAGCTGCGAATGCGTCTGCTCAGCCTGCTCTAGCTGTGTTGTTGTACGTTCCAACTTGGCTTCGAATTCCTTAGCTCGCTTCTCCCACTCCGAAGCACGTGACTGTGCTTGGGATAAGCTCTGTTTGGCGGAGTTGGCGGCCTTCTCGTTAGCTGCACTTCGACTTTCTTGCTCTTTGAATCGTTTTTGAAGAGAAGCGTGTTCGCCTTCGAGCACCTTAGTGTGATCCCGAATACGCCGAAGTTCCTTGAGTTCTTCGTTGTCCGCCTGGCCAATGAGGTTCGACAGCTGCTCAATTTGCTCCGACGCGCGGCGAAGTTGAGCCCAGTGCTTTTCCTGGGAAGAGAGATGGTCATACTGCTTCTGGAGAGTTTCGAGTGCACGCTCTGTATTTTCCTTGTCTCGCATGGCGAAATCAATCTTGAGTTCGGATGTATCGACCTGAAGATGATATTAGGGGCAAAAAAAGACATGTAACAGATGCTTGCTACTGACCTTGGCTTTCAGACTCTGCTTCTCCGCCAACAATTCTGCGTTCGAAGTTTCAAGCTCAGCGATCCTTTCTGTGTTAGCCTGGGTGGCCACGTCTGATGCTTGCAGTCTCACAAGCGCCTTCGCCAGAGCCTCTTCCAAATTCGAGTTCTTAGCCTCCATAACCGAAGCTTCAGCAGCTTTAGCATCTGCGGCCGCTTGCAACTCTTTCACTTGCGCCTTCAATCTCTCGCGATCAGCCTCCACAATGTTCAACTTCTCGTTCAGCATGTCTTTTTCAACCCTGACTTGTCCATGAGCACCGCGAGCCTTGGCAAGTTGAACCTGTAACTCTGTGTTCGATTTCCGGATCTCATCGACCTCACGCTTAGTTTGATCGCGAGACAACAACAAGTCAGCATGAGCTGTTTGAAGAGCATTCGTAGCAGTGGATATGGGGTCAGGGAGGGTGGTGACCTTGGATAGCAACTCCTTCGAGAGCTGCATGACCTCAGTACTGTGGCCGGCAAGCGCGCGCTGAGCCACGACTATATCGCCAAGCACATTCTTCATTTCGAGAATGTGTGGGTCCGTAGCGGCCTCCTTCGGCGCGTCCTGACTAGGTACAGCGAGCTTGATGGCGTCGACGGCGGAAAGGACCTTAGTAGGTAGATCCGTCATAACTTCTACAACATGTTGATGGGCACTCGACAGGTCTGACTGTTGTGCCGCCAAAGATCTTTGCCCCTCCATGATATTTGACAGAGTAATCGAAACATTGTCCAGTGGGTTCAGCAACTGGGCAACCTTCTCCGTCACTCTACCAGTAACAGTGTCGATATTGAAGGACTTGTCCCGCACAGCGAGCCGAGAGTCGAGGCGCTCAACAACAAGATCGGCGACCTGTTCCTTGATCTCGAATGCATCAATTGGGGCTATTGCTCGTCGAACCTCGGTTGTCAGCTGGAGAGCGACGGCGTCTGTATCGAAAGCGGGGCCTTGGTTTTGCTGGAGCACTGGTAAGAGCACGGGTAACAACCGGTCAATGATCAAGCCTGCTGTTTCCTTCTTGTCTGAGGCCAAGTCGATAATCTGCGAAATGTGAGGTTTGACGGCTTGGGTGAGCTTGTGCGTGAGGTAATCGTAATCCACGACCTCAGGTCGGAGGGAACTCAACATTGGATTTAGAGAAGAGAGGATGGCATCAACGATCTGATCTTGTTCACGAGAGGATGCGCCGCCTGCGATTGTCTCGAGACGCGTTGAGAGCTCCGACAAAGCTTCCATGACTGCGCTTATCGTACGAGCACTATAGTGTTCGAAAGCATGAGATAGATCCGGCTGAGGTGCACTTCCCTCTGTCGTGGCAGTAGCGCGAAGTTGAGCCTGAGCTTGGAACATGCTCAACTCGGACTTCATCAGCTGCAGCATCTTAGCATGACCTTGCTCCACAACATCTTTGATGAGCTCAAAGTCCAGCTCACCCCGAGCATCCATCTGGGAGTCCTCTAAACCTCGAGCGGCACTCTCCGCTAACTGCGAGCGGAATAGTGACACTACTTCAGAGATCATCTCTTCCGCTTTAGGCGTCAGACCTTGCTGTTGAATGCTAGTATTGGTGAGGGAGTCCTTGAGGTCCTGGCGCAGGTGCCGCAACTTCTCTTCCAGGAGATTTTCGAGTCGGTCCTCATATCTTCTCATCTCGAGACGCATTGTAAGGTCTTGGGCCACGGGGCCGGCAAGTGACGAGGCATCTGAGATCGAGTCCAAAGAATCGGGTGACTCAGACCCATAACGTATGTTCTCGATATTATCAGGTAGCGAGGATCTTCTCCGAGCATGGGCGTGAGCGTGTTTGGTGGAAGCAGCTGTGAAGACATCCTCCTGCAATATTGATATCAGTATTGTTTTCGAGTAATTATACAGACAGATACTGACCGTTGGAGATACCGCTTGAGGTAAAACCCTGCCCGGATCCGTTACTAACCTCGTCCTTGAAACTTTGTGAGAAATAGCAGGCATGTCAACTCCCAAATCATCCAATGATGGTCTAAGGCTATGTCCCAGCTCATAGAAATCTCTTTCTCTGTCGCGAGGGAACTCCCTCGAGCTAAGTCTAGATCTGACTGAAGGTCGAGTCCTCTCGTCAGCAGAGTTGCTGTTCGAATGCCCACTGTTCACGAGAGCCTTGAACAGACCAGCGGGAACAGTGTTGCTCGACACAGGGTGTTTGAAATCAAGCGGAATAGGAGCACGCTTCGTCTTCGAGGCAGACGATGGAATAGTAAACACATCACCACTTCCAAGGCCATGGTTGGCATTGTTCTCCTTATCCTCTTCTGCCGGGTCAATCTCATCCTCGTCCTGATCATTCTCCCTGCCCTGCAGCAGTGTCTTTTCTTCCTCCTCACCTGCGGCGCCAATATGAGGCAATGTTCCAACGGCATTCGAGAATCCTGCAAACGTGAACGGTTCCGCGGCAGGATTAAGCGCCAAAGATGTTTTGCCGCTCGTGAGCGAGCTTGGTCCATGCGCGTGCCTGTTACGCTTAGGCGACGACGTAGCCCCGATGACATCTCTCCTGAGACTTGCTGGAGAGCCAAAGGCAGACGGGAACCTGAACGAAGCCATACTATCATCCTCAACGACTTCACCGGATGACGGGGTTGGCGAGGAGTCTCGACGCTGACGCTTTTCGCGTCCTTGGACCTTGAAGGGCGATCCATCTTCCATGTTTACAGCGAAACCCCCTACACCTCCTGCGCCTCCAGCTACACCGATACTGCCCACATTCGGCATGCCCACCGGTGGCACAGGCAGTGGCCTCCCTTCAGTCTGATGCTGTGGCACAGGGAATGGTGGGTTCGGTGTGGGGAACACAGCAGGAACTAGACTAGCTGCAACGGAAGGTTCAGGGAATGGTGCCCTAAAGACAAAGCCACCGCCAGGCTTGAATTCGGTAGCAGCGGCGTTCAATCTGGTGCCGCCGCTTTGTGACGAAGAAGGAAGTCGTGAATGTGTGAGAAGGGGCGCGTTAGGTGCTACTCCACTAAACGCGAATCCCGACGCAGAGGAGCCAGAATCACGAGGCATGCCAAACACGAAAGGCTTCGCGTTAGGATTGAGGTTCATTGTTGTTCTGGAGGTTTGATTCATCACGTCACCGTTTGCTCCAGCAGACGAAGGTACTCTTGAATGTGCCCTAGCAGGGTCGTGTACCGAGTGAGTACCGCTGTGTGTGCTCGGTCCTCTAGAATGATGAACAGGTAAAGGTGGTAAAGGTCGGGAGCCACTTCCACTGTTTCCTGAAGGAGGGTATCTAAGGCCTTCCAAACCAAGGTATCCACCACGTTCCTCTTCTGAAGGATTTGAAATAATGTCGTCGTCCGTAGGATGTCTAAGGTGAGGAACAACGATAGTGTTATCAGGTGGACGAGGGAACGGAGGAAGTTTGCGAGGCTGTTCCGAAGCTGCTGTCATTGTACGTCTACGCATACGTGCCTCCACGCGAGCTTGCCGGGCACGTTCTTCATCGGAAGGATTAGACCATTCCCCAATGCTCTGTTCAGAAACAAAGAAGACATATTAGTCAGCAACTCCAGCGAACACAAAAATGTAAATCAAGATGCAGATAAAGACAACGTGTAGACGCGACATCAGCAAACCAAACGAAAACGCGAAACTCACCTCCTCATCCTCGCTCCCTTCATCCCCATCAACTACTAAGTACCCATCGACATCTTCACTCCCAGTCCACTCCTCCATACCCTCCTCGAGCTCCGAGTTAGTGTTCGCTGGGAGTGATACATTCAGCGCAATATCAGCCCGMCCAGCACTGAGCGTTCCCAACACCAATTCGGAGGAAGATCCAAGTTCATTTAAACCATCCGCCACTAATCCACCAAACGACCTCAACGATAATGCAGCAGAGAGTTTCGAAGCATGCCTGGAGTGATGTCGCGACTGGGATGCTGTGAGAAGACCATTATCCTGATCTTCCGCCTCTGTCTTATCTCCTTCATCGTCATCATCAGCATCATCGTCTTCACCCTTGGCAGATGCCTCTTCATCCGAAGGCTCTTCTACCCTCTCTCTGTACTGTCCCCAACTCGGAACTTTCAGATCCTCCTCCTCAGCTTCTATTCCTTCCTCATCCGCCTCTTCCGGAATATCCAATCCAAATCCTCTGATGAAATCGGGCTTTGAGTCTGGTCGGGCGACTGCACTCAGAGGTGCCAAGCCACCATTCGATACCAGGGTCGACACGACGACTGGTTTCCTTCCTTGAGGCGCGTGAATGTTCGCTTCTACGCCATTCAGCCCTTCATCAGGCACGCCGGTGATACCGGGCACAGGACTGGCACTGTCCCGCATGCCCGGCGTCTTCTCACCAACACTTGATTGGTTCTGATCGCTCCCCAGTACTGCTCCTGGTCCGAACGGATTTGATGTAGCACCCGTGCTCGGTGTACGGAAGTACTCTATATTTGCTAATCCGGCCGAGGGTGGCTGAGCAAGTGACAAGGAATGGCCGTGGCGATTTGTTATGAAGCGCGGGATATTTGCTACGTTGGTAGGACTGGGAGAGAAACCAGGGGCAGCTCCAGCAACGAAGGAAGGATTAAGATGAGGTGGTTGAGGAGACGTTGAGAGTGAGTTCCCAGCTGAGGAAGGTGCAGCCGAAGGATTGAGAGAAGTCGAACCGCGCTGTGATTGTTGTAATTTGTTCAGCTTGAAGTATAAGAGAGCCGGATCGGCGGGTGAAGAGATCTGTGTAACGTGATCAAAATGGTCAGTTCAGCAGTTGGATGATGGTGCAGGTAAGAGCGGTTTGCATGGCGTTACAACGGCGCCGACGAAAAAATTCCGCAAAAGAGAAGAGAAATAGATATAAGAAACACGAAACAGTCCGGCAAACAGCACGTAAAGGAGTAGATATGGCATTTATCCATCAAGGCGGAAGGTAATGTGAACGAGAATAATCTCGCAAAGACACGAAATAGCAACGCAACACGTGAATGTTCAAAAGAAACACTCACCGAAGCAGCTCTGGCGTGAGGCGCATGTATTTGGGGAATTTGAGGTAACGAGTTTGTGCCAGAATTTCCTCCACGCTCAACACCAAGCTTCTCAAGCTTCTCTTCAATAATAGCCTGCTTGATATCTTGCCATGCGCCCTAAGAAAAACCGCGAGTTAGAGTGTGAAGACGGTGCGAGACGAGGGCGAGACATGAAAGACGAAAGCGTTCACAGAGCATGGGGAATGCATGTAGACAGAGTAATAGAAGGAAAACAAGGAGATATTGCACGGAGCTGCATACCTTGCCGGGTAGGAACACATCCACTGAGTTTGGTATATGATGTCTCCACTTCTCCGGAGGATACTCTTCTATCGTCGACACCTCAGGAGGGCGTACCTCCACCTCCTCTCTGACTTCTTCTGGTTTCAAGGGATTCCTAGCCCACTCCGCCCTCGTAATTTCCCCGCCTTCCCCCTCAGCCTGTTTCGTTTCCTTCGGTAGATTCACAGCAATCTTTTTAGACTTGATGGGTGCTGCCGCAGCAGCGCCAGCAGCAGAGGTCCCATGAACAGGAGTACTTGTTCCGCTTCCTCCAGCAGATGACGCGTTATTTGCCGCACCAGGGGGTATCGGACTAAGTTTTCGTTGTGGACCACCAAGTACGGCCTTCGGAGGTCCTCCGATACTCAACTGGCGTCTGTTCCGGTTTGGAAAAGGGTGGTGAGATGAAGAAGGCACACCAGGAAAACCAGCGATAGATTGCCTGGGGAAGTGACCACCAAGAGGGGTGATAGGGAAACCACTGGGTGGGTGAATTCCGGCTGCTGCGAGCTGAGCAACGCTGGCCATATTGACCTTCATACTTTGCTGTCCAGCTCTATGACCTGGTCTGCCTGGAGCACCTGGCGGAGCAATTTGAGCCGGGTTAAAAAACGGTTGCATGGGAGTCTGCATAGCACCGGGGTGAGGTACGGGAAGAGGCGGGTGAAAGCTTTGCTGAAGAGAGGTAGGAAGAGCAGGTGAATAAAGAGGCTGGCCACGTTCAAAAGCCATAGCAGGCTGCTGCATAGCTAGAGAAGTAGGTATAGGTGGAATGTTCAGCCGGGGAAGGTCTGCTCGCTGGCGTTGAGTTGAGGTTGCCATGTCTGTGTATAGAGCCAAAGACGAGTAAGTTCCAAGGCTAAGAAAAAGAAAAAGAAAGTAGTGGTCTGGAGAAGAGACTCAAACGCTCCTTGACCCACTAAAGAGCGAAGTCGCTCAATGAGAATAACCACAAAACTCTAATGTCGTGCAAGGAGACAATATCACGCACACGTGCCACACCATATAAATAAGGCAACCCTTAATTGTGGCCCATCTCTGCTTTCAATTCGACAATGACTTGGACGATTCTCTTCATGATACTTATTCATATTATTAAAGGACAATGAGGCCTCATTTCATTTTAACAGTCTACACTGCAGCCAATCAAAAAGACGTCTCCAAATTCAACCAAAATTCAAATCAAGTTCTTGGTCCGTGAACCCCAAGCGCCCACTTCTATGAAACACTTCCACCGGACTTCCGCCAATCCAATTATTCGATAATATGACCACTTGCAGACAGAGTGCGCYTGAAGTACTCARCGTCTGTCGACGAGCTTCACCAGATGCACCGCCACAAGTGTTGTTGGGAAATCAAAACACAGGATGAGAAAGGCTCGCATGTTTCTGACCAATGGCATAGCCATTCACATTTGCAAAATACTATGCAGATCAAGGCTCTGACTCTGATAGATTTCGTAGGGAAAACCCGCGCCAGTCCGAGTTATGACGGCCTCGACGCAGCCATGGTTCGGTAGTATCCTGCTTCAACTTGATGCTACCTCGACATACATGATGGCAATACTTCTAAAGGTTGGTTTATTTCGCAGGACTTGCGTCCTTTTCAAGTACTTATACATACTTAGCAGGTCTTACACCGACTTTTTTGCGCGCTCGGAGATCTGATCTACCCTAGCCTCGCTACCGGCCTGCTCATTTCAAGCCATTTATGATTTGGCACGCCCGGTCTTTCCAAATCAGTAAGCCGATTCCTGAAGGAATTTTCACTCACCTTCGAGAGCACTGCTACACTTCTTGGAACTTTCCAGCTCAGACTGAGAATACGACTCACTATGCATTTGGAGGATCGATTTAGGACACCACAGAGGGCGGAAGCGCGGAAGGACCGCCCATTGAAAAACAAGACAACAGAATAAACACAATCCAATTGGTCAATACCTACGCCGCCATCAACACATGCTGTTACCTTAACCGATGGTAAAGTTTACGAAGCTGTGCCGGCGCCAGGGCGTTCCTAGAATTCCGACACACAAGCTCGATGTATATAAGAAGGTGAAATGAAACTAAGGGAAAATACACTCAAAAATTTCGCGCTCACGACTTACGATGAGACTGACCCGTTCGCCAAGCCATGCCCTCATTGCCGCCTGCTGTCTCGCCGAGTCTCTGACTTCAGTCGCTGGTTTTTCTCTCCCCATCTCAGGGAGGTCAAGAGGAGCAGGGTCTTCTCTACGTAGAAGAGATGATGACGACGTTACCGTCTTTGTGACGTCGGACATCGTCTACACTGCCAACGTTACACTTGGAGGCAAGGTGTTCGAAGTGGACATTGATACGGGCAGGTTAGCCCCAAGTGTTACGCTATTTCCCCCTATGACGCGAAGGTCTCACTGTTCTCATCATGTTACAGCTCGGACCTCTGGGTAAAAGAAGACGTGCCAGGGTCAGGCAATACCACTGTTCCAGGGACGGTAATATACGGCGGGGGTGATGTTGCAGGTGCGGCCCTTTCGTACTGAAACATTCGTAGCTGCCATCTGATCTTCTAGTCTTTAGGTTTCATTTTCCTTGCAGAGGCCACATTTGACGATCATACGATAGTTGATCAGGCCTACAGTAAGTAGTTTTATCCCAACTGCTGCGCGCCCTATCTCAATAAGCCTTGTTTGTTGGTGACTTCAGTCTACGCCACCCAAGTCAATATCAACTCGACATCTGATGGACTCATTGGTCTCGGACCCTCCAAGAGTTCAATTATCCGGAATGCACTGAATATAAGCGCCGGTGACCCATTCCTAGATCGCGTCTTCATGCAAAACACAAGTGCTCCGAATTTTCTCACAGTCCTGCTCGCCCGCCTTGAGGAAAACTCGACTACTACGAATACGGAGGTGTCTCTCCTTGAGAAGCAGAACGGCGAGCTGACGATTGGTACCGTCGTTGAAACATACGAAGATGTTACCAAACAACCCAAGCTGCCTGCATTGGTGGACGCGACTGGATTGAATCAGCACTGGATGGCACAGCTTGATTCGAATGGTATCAAAGGCCCTGACGGACAACAAATCAGCACGAAAACAGGGGTACGGAACTTTACCGGAAAGCAAGATCAGCTTGTTGTCGTTTTTGATACTGGTTTCTCCTTCCCTCAGGTGTGTTCAAACGTCCCCCTCTGAAAGCTTGTGCTAATCGGAATCCAGGTCCCGGCCTATATCTCGGATGCGTTTTATGGTCGTGTTCCCGGCGCATACTTCGATAATTCGACGGGTTATTGGGTTGTTCCGTGTGACTACGAGATCAATGCCACCTTCACATTCTCTGGTGTAGATTATCCTATTCCTCCATTGGATATGACTGTCTACACCGGCCCAGATGATTCGGGAAACGATATCTGCTATGGCTGGGTACGTTGTTCGCGACTTTACAAAGACAGTGGATTAATTTCGATCTACATCTAGTTCCAGCCCATTGCCACTAACTTGGTGGATCAGCAGAACACATTTGGTTCTTTCGATGTGATCTTGGGAACGGCATTTTGTACGTGCAATCTGATATTCTCTTCTTTCGATGTTTGCTGACATTAGCTCACGGTCAGTGCGAAATGCTTACATCCTAATTAATTTCGGTGACTTCGTCGATGGATCACCTTCATCAGTCGCCGATCCATACATCCAGTTGCTTTCTACTGTGGACAAAGACGCAGCACACAAAGATTTCGTTGCAGCCAGACTCGGCGGAAAAGATACTACAGGCTCGCAAGCCTCCCTTCTTCCTGTCAGCCAAATGAAGTCATCCTCGACCAACAGCTCGAGCTCGTCCAAGGCAATTTCAAATCTGGAGAGCGAAAGTTCAAACAATTCTGATCATGATGGGGAACCAGTCTACAAGAAGACATGGTTTATCGTTGTTGTGGCCGTTGGTGGTGCTGCCGTTCTTGCCCTTATAGCTGGGATCATTTTTGCCCTCTCTCGCCGTCGCAGAAGCAAAGTCCGATCAGAAGGAGCCTTCGTACCTCCTATGGGATCGTACAAGCCTCTGATAATGAAGGACGACGCTTCAGATTCACGTCCTCTGGGTCACTCATACAAGGACTCGGTGTCAGGGTATCAGGATTCAGAAGCACGTTTGCCTTTAGGTCAATACAGCTCGGAGACAGGGTATCATGATCCTTACTCTGACGAAGACCACAGTCGCAGTGGCCATTCCGGAAATCATTAAACATTCCTTTTAACATTTGGACATTCATAAATTACTATAGTAGTATGCTCGGTATGTTGCGGACGCTACATGCTGTATTGTATTAGGGGAGGGGTCTGTATAAGTTATTGACAATACATATTTTGTTCACGGCGACTTTATGAAATGCAGTGTGTGACGGGAAGCCATTTGCATGCAATGAGTCGGCCATGCTATACATAGACCTGACATAACTACTTAGGCATTCATCTGCTTGATCTCAGACCATCATCACCTCTACTTTTAGCTATCATCTCATCTACACCGAACTCATCGCGGAACAGCAAACGCCTCCCTCACGAACAATCTACAAGATATAATAATGTCTACTACAGCTCTGCAAGAATCAAAAGGCCAGTATCAACCCCCACCTGGATATCTAGGCAATCTCAATGCTACGCAGGAGGCAGCATTGGAACAGCTGAAGAAGGAGCTGAAAGAGAACCAAGAAACAGCATTTGCGCTTGAAGGGGAGGAAGGATTTGTGGAGGAGCGAATGGGAGATGCTGCGCTATTACGGTGAGGATGGTTTTCGGCTATGTGCTTGTCATGATACCAGGTCGTGCCATGCTGTCGATCTAGTTCAGCAAGGTATTGAGTGATTGGCATTGATCATTCTATTTCGACGTCGTACAGGTTTCTTCGGGCACGTAAATTTGATGTCGCAGCCGCAAAGACGATGTGGTTATTGAACGAGAAATGGAGGAAAGAATTCGGTGTAGACGAGATTGTCAAGTGAGCCCCCCAAGAGCGTCAAAGCATATGTAATCTAAATCATCAAATTCAGGAGTTTCGATTATAAGGAGAAAGCAGAAGTGGACAAGTATTACCCTCAATACTACCATAAGACCGACAAGGTACTCTCACTTGGTTTCCATTGGGAACGCTGCCTCAATAAGCTTTGTTATCTTTATCACAGGACGGACGGCCAGTGTATATCGAACGCCTAGGAAGTCTAGACATCAATGCCCTATATTCTGTTACTACACCTGAACGCCAGCTTCAACGTCTTGTGTACGAGTACGAGAAATCCCTCACAGCCCGTCTTCCGGCTTGTTCCACATTCGTTGGGCATCCCGTTTCCACCTACTGCACGATACTCGATCTTAAGGACGTCTCCTTGCGTAACTTTTACCGCGTGAAGGACTATGTCATGTCTGCTGCCTCCATTGGACAGGACCATTACCCCGAGACAATGGGCAAATTTTATATCATCAATGCACCATTTCTATTTACAGGGGTATGGGCTATAGTGAAGCCGTGGTTAGATGAGGTTACGGTGGCCAAGATACAGGTACTGGGAAGCAAAAATAGGGATATACTGCTTGAGCAGATCCCTGAAGCGAATTTGCCGAAAGTGCTGGGCGGGTCGTGTGAGTGTCCGGGAGGTTGTTCGTTGAGTGATGCAGGTCCCTGGAGTAACGAGCAATAGAGGGTTTGAATTCATGGTTTCTACAACAAAGCTTTAATTTCTGTACTGGGCCAGTACATATTCTAATTGCATGAATTGGATGGAGTGAAGTTCAAAGATAACAATAACAGGCTTAACAACTTCGGGCTCCTTTACTTCACGAGTCCATTATGTCTCTGAGGTTGGATTTTCCAGATCACCTGGATGAACTTATCGTGCCAATATCTCGCTAATAGCTTGTTTCACACTCGAGACATCAAATCTAGGGGCTTGGTGCTTTGAAGAACTGTCCTGCGCCACGACCTCAGTGCACCGCACGCCCATGGACTAAACGATGAATATGTTACTACAAGTCACGGAGGCATACCAGACACGTACCGTTATGGCTTTCACATCGACAGAGATGAGACTTCCTTTGAGATACACCATGTCGGTGATGAATGCAGATATGGGATACATTGTGTTAGCATTGCCAAGGCCGAAGGGTTTGGGTTGATATTCAGCATTGAGAGTTCCAGCCATGGCACTAAAACCAAAGGGTGAATGAAGTCAAAGTATCATAAGCACATATCATGCGGAATTACCGGATGTAATCAACCGCTGTGTACCCGTCAGACTCTCTATCGTTCTCCGCGTTTACTAGACATAAGTTGTGTGCGTCGATAACTTGAAGTATACTGGAACGCGCTTACATAGGAGAATTTTCGCTCGAAGTGCTTGTGAACGGGCTATGGCTGCACCTACGCCCCGAAGAGCCAGACATGGCATGATACTATGGGCGATGGAGTTATGGATCGTTTACGGAATTCACTATCGCATAACCTGACCTCGTCCAAAGTGATCCACATGAATAGACCAGGACATCGTGCGTATTCAAATTGGAGATATACTCCGGATTTGGAGATGGGTGGATCTCCATACCATACGCATTGATGTACAGGAGCCCTAAGTTCTGACATTGAAGCAAGGTAAATGACAAGGAGTAAACAGTCTCACTAGAGATGCGAGAGCTCAAAGGCTCATAATGACTCTTCTCATCTTGCTGAAACATGACATTCTCGCGTCTATTGTTCGTTCCCTCCACAGGAGACCATTCATCGGAAGTAATGTCATTTCCGGGCGGGATATTGATTACTGGATGAGATATATCACACTGACCAACAATTCTAGCACCATCTTCCTATTCAACGGCAGGTCAGCGTAAAACCAGGCACAGCGATGGAAGTTCCAAACCAAGTCTGCGGCGATGGTGACAGTATGATTTGTTACTATCACAGGCACGATATTTGCCTGGCTGTTTGTTATAGAAGAGAACAGAAATATGGCCGATGGTAGAGAACGAAAGAATTCCTGCGCGGCGGAAAGAAAGTAATTTCCAATACTAAGAGGTGGTTTAGAGGTTGTACGAAGAGAAGATGAGCTATGAAAACTACCTCCCATTCACGAAATTGAAGTTTTTATGTGCACGTTTTAACACCTCACTCTCAAAGTACACGAGGAATCCTGAATCATCGTGAGTGGGTATGTATGTTACCAATCAATCTGTCTATACCGCGAATGGTTTCTTTCCGATCAGTGGGAATGCCTTCCCAGATAGAGCTTCTTCCCTCAACAATATCTCTCCATTCTTCTCGTGCTTGTCTTTCGGTGTAGTGCGATGGGAGACGGTATGCGAGAAGAGTGCGAATAGCACTCAATGGCGATGAGGGAGGGGCCGGTGGAATAAGTCGAACTAGTCTTGAACGGATATCACCTATCCATAGGTTGGAGCTGCATATTAGACATACTGCCAAGAAAGTAGAATGAGGAGCTGCAGACCAATTGATGGACCGCCCAATACGCGTATGATCTCGCTCGAAGAGCCTCCGTCATCTGACACAGGTAGAACATAGCATGCCTTTTGAAATGCCGTACAGATAGCGTTCCCTCCAGTGCCTCCGGAAATTACGACGAATGATATATCGTCATTATTTAACTCATCGCTCGGAGAATGAAGCACTTCCAGTGCTGGAGGCCTAGTTTTGAGATGCACCGGACGTGCTGACGCTGGACCTAAATTTTGAGTAGGGAGATCAAATACCGAGGATCCGGGACTCTCGAGGCCAGAAGGCTGAACTGTTAGGGTAAGAGACGTGGTTTCATTATCGTTGAGTGTACCCATTTAGAGGGACTAGCTTTATAGCTGAATGATGGATATTTGAAGGCCATCAACGCGCTCGACCCTGCACCGACCTTAACCCTACGGACACGTGATATTTGCGTCCGCGGACTCTACTCTAACTGAGTAACCTAAACTCACGCCATAACTTGCCTTGAACTTTTAGACCGTTATACTCACTGAAATGTCCGATTTTCCTGCCTTGCCTGGCTTTTACAAGCTCCTGTTCTTACATCTTGAACCCGGTTAGCCTAGTGTTTGTATTAATCGAAATGTATATTACTAAACTGTCGGAGGGTGTTATAGTATCAACTGTGACTCCTGCCCTTATGATCTGGATATTTCCTGGAGCAACTTGGTTTCATCATCAACTAGTTCCAGACTCAACTCCTTTACCACCTCTTGGATCTCTGGACGCCCGGACCAATCTCGCTGTGTGGCAGCTGGGAAACTGTTTGTCCAACTTGATTATGAGCTCACGTACTGAACACAGTCATCAGGCTACATGCTTCTTGGTTTAATCTCTTCTATTGTATTCAGAGCTGTAAGAGACGCGCTCCGTAATGACCCCGTCACACAAGAGCGGATTGTTGGCGCTAGCCTCACTGCTTTAGCAATCGCGGATGTATGTAACTCATCGCTCTGACTCCTGCATACTATTACTAGTGTCCTCGTATGTTTCCGCTGCTAATTGACTTTCTAGCTCACCCAGTTAGTGTCAATCCCTTGGCCGCTGTCAGAAATTAACGCTAGTTGATCTTGACAGCGTTTTATCCACTTTCGTTGGTCTGCCCCCGGAGCTCCAGCTCCAGATTGGCGCTTGGAATGCCACAACGCATGGTAATATCACAATCACGATGTTTTTGTTCGTCGTCAGGTGCGCAAGTTTACCGTCCCCGGTGTCAGCTTATGCATACGACTCTGATGATAAATTTTATATTCAGGTGTGCGTGGTTCTTAGGTATAGGAAGAAAACGCTACTATTATGGAGCAACACATTTGAAAGTGCAGTAGTCTGTTCTTCCATGATTGATTCACGCGCTTCAAATACAGTACGGCAGATTTCTGATTCGGTGACCCACATACTTGTACACTTCCTTACACTTCTCACTTCCTTGTACGATTTCGGTTAAATAATGATATCTGTCAAAATGCCAGGCCGTGGGCCCGTGTGATATGTACTGTACATCATGGACACGAAGCACCACGAGTGTTATTCAATACCATGAGAACTCGATACATGATAGGACTGCGCTGACCACCTTCGAAAATGCACATTATAGTTCCAGAAGAGTGAGAAAATCAATGAACGAGTGTGAGGGCTGCCGCCAGCCACCAGATACAGAGCAAGCGCATGCATGTTGAAGGAATGCGGTACAAGATCTATGTGAACTGCGGTGATGTCAAACATTTCTGACTGTGAAACGTCGAGGAGGAGGCGGGGGTGTACGTGGTCTTCGGCTTTCTGTCTGTGTAGCGTCGTCGTAATAGCTAGACAACTCTTCAGACATATCGGGAGGTGCTAACTCTAGGTCTTGCATTGCTTGATGAGTTTCTCGTTGCCAAGCAGTGATCGAATGTGTCCACTGTGCTGAAGGATCATGGCTAGGAGGTGGAGGGTGTCTTGCTGCTGCTTCAAGAACGGTACTGCGTCCGTCAAACGCCTGCTGCATCACCTGCTCCCCTTCTCTCGGCGTCACTTGAACCTGACCATCTCGTCTGATGGCAGCAGAACTTAGGAAGTTCGTAGCACGAGATACGATATTACGCCATTTCTTGACTGAGTTTGGATGTGCGCTAGACTGAACCATTGGCACAGAGTGCCTATGGAATTGACGGCGATATAAAAAGAATGCTAGTCCGCACAAGGGAAGAACAGCCAGCCCACCGATCACTGCACCGATGATGACTGCCTTGGACACTCCTTTCGTTCCGGAGGAAGCATTGACAGATGCTTTAGGGTCGGTCGTCGTCCTACGACAAAACACGCAGAGAAATGTCAGATCAACGAGACATGAACTAGACAGAATATCAACTCACGAGTAGGTGATAGAGTCCAAAAAAATGGTCGCATCTAAGCCGTTCGTATGGCCACTTTGTATTATTAATGAGTGCGCCGCCATTGATAGTGAGGTGTTGGCGTAAACAATTCGATGGTATTCGAAAGTGCTGGAGGAAGGGGTATGAGAGAATTGTCCTGCTTGAACCCCGTCAAGAAAGAATGTCATGTCACTTGCTCCTCTATAAATCGTTAATGATGTGTTGGGATGATGCACGTCTAAGTACCTACGTGAAGTTTGTCGTATTCGGGGCGAGGATGCAAGTGATATAGACTGCTGATCCTGTGCGCAAACACTTCAGCATATTAGAAGGATCTCGCTATAATATGACTGGACTTGCCAGTAAAAGTCAAGGTAGCCAGGCGGACGATGTTTGGCCTGGGGATCGTGCTACTGTAATTTGAAGTCTGTGAAAGTTAGTCTTTGACGATGATTATAGAGCGAGAACAGACTCACAAAAAGGCTTTCATGCCATGACTGATTGTAGATTTGTGAGATGTTTAGAGACTGAGCGTCTTGGGTGACATTATACATAGAGGACCAGGCATCTGGAGGTGTATATTGTATGTGGGCACCAGTTGTAGGGTCGCCGAACTGGTCGTCGACGGTTATGTTAAAGAGAGTGGCTGCCGCTAGAGGGCAGAAGTGATAAAAGAGGGGAAGATAGCTAAACCAAAACGTGACAAAACGCATAAAGAAGCCAGACTCGTCAAGACTCAGGTAAGCGGCTACTAGCGATAACGAGAGACCAGGACTTTGAAAGAGCAAACGATCTGGGACAATTCAGAGCGAGTTCCCGAATCGAAAATAGCTGAGAGTGAACGTCCGTATCACAACGGCGGCTCTCAACATTCCTCGACTTTTAAATAAAAAAATATCCCGGCCCTTGCATCAATTGTACTGCATCATAGATTCATACCTGATTCATACTATGCGTAAATCAAACACCATCAACGCTAGTTGCCGCGAAGTTACAAGGCAGTCATGTCCGGGAAGAGGCTTCATCAACATCAGAGCAGTTTCTTGGAGACGCTAGACGAACAGAATGCATGTGGACTGCGCAGATACTGGTTGGAGGATTGAACATCGAGCTCGAAAGGCGGTCCGCAGAACCTAAAGAATCTCACAGCAAGTGACAAATAGCGAGAAAGACAAAAATCAGCGAGGACAGCCAGCTCAAGAATAGGTTCATAGAAGTGTAGTGGCGCCGCACTTGCATGTATGAATATTTCAGATACAGACCTCTTGAAATTGCCCCACTGCCGTAAAAGCCCACTCAGCTCACTCTGCATTCTATCTAGAACTTAATTATTAGGGAAGAAAAAATAGAGACTTGGAGCTGCGAAGCATGAACGAACGTTGTAGGTTATCTTGCCTCTGAGCCTCCGAGTTTCAACAAAATCTATTGCAATTTCTAACAATTCCAAGGTTGAAGCGAAGGTCCAAGGAGGGAATTTGAAAATATGAGCGTCTAGTTGAGCGTGGGAGCTAATCAAAGAAATGTCGAGCCCGACCGTAAGCTCGTTTCGTCCCTCCATGTCTTCTGAAGATATTGCCGAAGAAATTAGATCATCTTTTCCTGGGACAGAGGAGGTAATAGTTCAGTACCTCTCAGGCTACCTCGTCGACGATGCAGGGGAAGAAGAGGACGTTCTACAAGTTGCTCGCGAAATGCTGGAATCACTTGCAGGAGGCAAAAATGAAGCACTAGAGAAACTCATGAAGCGTCTCGGAGACTTGCTCGAAGATCAACTCAATGCAAGGCAAAAGAATAGATCGGGACCCAAACTTCAGAAACTGGATAAAGTTATGGACATGAGCAAAACACAGATGTCGAATACTATCGCCTTTGCCGAGGGCGTGGATCTGGAATCAATCAACAAGGGAAAGTGCGTATGCAAGATATTGCTGAAAGTCTTAATCTGATGTGACGCTGCGCACAGAGCTTCCAAGGTTGACGTTAAGAAGTTGGAAAAGCAGGAGGCCAAATTGAAGGTGAGACTGGCTAGAATCTGCAAGGGTAGATGTGTATCATGCTCTCTTCCAGGCAAAAATTGAAAAGCGCGCCCGAAGGGATCTGTATGAAGGTTCGAAGCTGCTCGATGCACATCGCAAACAGGTGCGTTGTTACCTTTTCACATTTTGCTCTGTTTAACTGAATATTCCCATTAGCAAACATACGAGGAGATGTTTATGAAGGTACGTGCGGCAGAGCGAATGCGGGTTATTATACTCAACATCGTGCAGATCAACCCCCTGGAAGCAGCTGGGTCCAGGAACAAGAGCAAAGACATTCATCTTCCCTCAATCGATGTCAACTTTGGCTCCAACCGTATATTGTCTGCGTATTCATCATTCTCATTTTGACCTACTCTCACCATCACTCAGGTCTGGCGCTACATTAACACTAGCACACGGACGACGCTATGGTCTTATTGGGCGTAATGGTGAATGCAATTCTACGATGCTTGAATATATTATCATTAACACAAGTTAGGTGTTGGTAAATCTACTCTTTTGCGTCACATTGCAATGAGGGAGGTCCCTATCCCTCCTCATATAACCATCTTATTCGTCGAACAAGAAGTAAGTGGTGTTATCTTGTCTTTCTCGTCCCGCTTATCTAGTTGTAGATCGTTGGGGATGATACCATTGCTATTGAGTCGGTTCTCAAAGCTGACGTTTGGCGGGACCACTTGTTGAAGGAGGAGGCCACTCTCAACGCTAAGTTGAACGAACTGGAGGCAGAGGGAGACGACAAACGATTCGAGGACGCAAGAGAAGAGGCGTCAGCAAGATTGGCTGAAGTACACGCTCGGTTATCGGAAATGGACGCAGAGAGCGGCCCAGCGAGAGCAGCCGCCTTGCTTGCTGGTATAGAGACTTGCAGCGTATCAAGCATTTTTTCTGACTGTGCACATAGGACTGGGCTTCGACGAGGCTGATCAACAGCGTCCCACAAAATCATTTAGTGGAGGTTGGAGGTGAGACCTGGTGTTCATGCATACATGCCATGCACTAATCATGCTTAAGAATGCGACTAGCCCTTGCGCGCGCACTTTTTGTCAAGGTTACTGAATCTTGTTGATGCATTCGCAAAACACTGCATTCATTCAATTTTCTTATCTCATTAATAGCCCTCACTTTTGCTGCTTGATGAACCTTCTAACCACAGTACGTACTATTTTTACATTTTTTGTGACATATGTTCAATCCTCTCTTCCAGTCGATCTTAACGCCCTTGCCTGGCTTGAGGACTATCTACAGACTTGGCCAGGAACATTACTCGTTGTGTGAGTTATTTTTTGCTGTACCCTCTATTACGTTCCACTGAAAACGCGTAATCAGATCTCACGATCGTGCTTTCCTGTGAGTGTTTCTCATGGAGGCTGACCGCCTGCCATACTAACATGTCAGGTCTTCAGTGATGCCGTTGCTACTGACATTGTTCACCAACATTCAGGCCGGCTTGATTATTATAAGGGGTACGTTTCTGAACGGAGCGCTATGKGAAGCGTTTTTTCTTAACAGTTTGCTCTCAGCAACTTCACCCAATTCTATTCCACTAAATCTGAACGTGACCGAAATTTGCGCAAGGAATATGAAACACAGATGGACTATCGGAAACATTTACAAGCCTTCATCGATAGGTGGAGGTATAATGCTAATAGGGGTATGTTACTAGACTTTTCCATCTAGTATGTGTTAACCCTAGCGTCATTTATGCAGCCGCCCAAGCTCAGATGAAGATTAAGATCTTGGAAAAGGTGATGTCGATGAAACATATAATCTGATTGACCTGCTTTGTTCACTCTTTGACCTAGTTACCTGACTTGCAACCGCCTGAGCAAGAGGAAACTGAGAATTTCAAGTGCGTCTAAGTTTTAGTGATTCGYGGTATTGACTCACTATATCAGGTTCCCCGACACGGAGAAGATATCGCCACCTCTACTACAAATGTCCGAAGTCACGTTCGGCTACACCCCGGACAAACTCATTCTAAAGAATGTTAACATTGATGTTGGATTAGATTCAAGAATAGCTATTGTAGGAGCTAACGGTTCCGGAAAATCAACACTGTCTGGTCAAATTTGTCATTTACCCGTTCCTTTGATTAATATGCTTGTGGTTCGCCGTCTAGGATCAAGGTGTTGACAGGTGAATTGAACCCCATAGGTGGCCAGGTCAATCGCAATGGAAGGCTTCGTGTGTAAGTGCTCACATCTGCCGTCTTCCATATCAATCAAGGTCTGATTAAATCATCCTACGTAGGGGCTATTTCGCACAGCATCATGTCGACTCCTTAATTCCTACAATGTCGCCTGTTCAATTTCTGGCGTCCAAGTTCCCTGGAAAGACCGAGCAAGAGTATCGTCAGCATTTAGGGAACTTCCAAATTAGCGGAATGACCGGGTAGGTCACAATTTCTCTATTCCGGATGTCGAATCTGTCGCCTGAACGTGCCAAACACTTCACGTTCACAGATTGCAACTGATTGGTACATTGAGTGGTGGTCAAAAATCTCGTGTCGCATTTGCTGTGCTCTCATTGCAACGGCCGCACGTCTTACTATTGGATGAGGTGCCGTCATTTGCTTTTGCTTTCGACGGAATGGTTGACTGATGGGTGGCTGTTCAGCCTACTAACCACCTGGATATCGAGGCAAGTATAGATGGAAGTCTAAAAATGACCTGGCTCACATTATTTTCAGGGTCTTGATGCGCTTATGGATGCCCTACGCACCTGGAATGGGGGTGTGATTATCATCTCTCACGACGAGAGGTTCATCACAAATGTAGCCAAAGAAGTGAGTAAGACTCGACGCTTCTTAATTCAATTCTTGATTGTTCCCTTAGCTCTGGGTATGTGCGAATGGTTCCGTTTCGAAGTTCAAAGGCGATGTTCAAAGCTACAAGGTTCGTTGACCTGTTTCCTAGGAATTTCGTTTGCTTATAACTCAAAACAGAGCTTAATTGTGAGTAACATCAAGATGAAGCCTTGAAGATGTGCTCTTGCGCTACTTAGTGTAGATTTCTGTATTTATACTCTTGTATATCGATTTTCGCCTACTTTGAGCTTGATGAAATGCCTCTGCGCTCTGAGACTTGCGGCGTGAGGGTCATGGACCTGGTCCTCGATGAATGGGGATGTTAGGTATTCAGAAAAATTCGACATTGCAAACGACGTCCACCGCAGAAAGGAGTGTCCTTGAGAGTGTGGATGCTGAAAACGCGTCACATCCTCACCTCCTCTATCAAGTACTTCGTAGCAAGTCCTGCAGCACCATCGCGAGTCAAAAGACATCACCTTTATCACGTGTGGCACAAACAGGACCGTGACACGCTCACGCGTCTCTGGTTGAATTCAACTACAACTACCACCTTCACGCGCAGCTTCACCATGAGCTCTGACGGCGAAAACTTTGATTGGGACGGCGCGTCAGACGCCGAGTCCGATGACTATGCGCCCGCTCCCAAGAAGGTAAGTAGCTCTTTACACGAATCTTCCGCATGCTCAAGTGACCGTGCCAGGCTCCCGCAAAGTCGAAGGCCTCTAAGTCTTCTTCAGCACCGAAATCTAAAGCAACTGCAACAAAGTCGATGGCGAAAGGGAAGGTGGCCCCAAAGAAGAAGGTTCTCCTGGATCACGATGATAACGCTGATGAGAGCACCATCATGGACGCTGATGCTGAGGAGGATGATATGCCAGAGATGGCACCGGCTGCTGCTCCAGCAGCACCGGGGAAGAAGAAAACGGCGTCAGAGATGTATCAGAAGGTACGTGAATACGTAACTGGCCACATTCATCTGCAACTTAAACCTGTCTACGTCTGTAGCTTTCGCAATTGGAGCATATCTTGAAACGACCGGATTCATACATCGGAAGCGTAGAGACGATTACACAAACTATGTGGACATATGATGCTGATACCAAGCGCATGGTCTACCGAGATGTTAAATACGTTCCTGGTTTCTTCAAGATTGTGGATGAAATTCTTGTCAATGCGGCTGACAATAAGGTGCGTCTGCGTTCTTTTCACTGCACTGGTTCTCATGAAATTCCATAGATTAATGATCCAAACATGGACACCCTGAAAGTCGAAATCAACATAGAAGAATGCACCATCTCTGTCTATAACAACGGCAAAGGTATCCCTATCGAAATCCACTCTCAGGAGAAGATCTACATCCCGGAGCTCATCTTTGGTCATTTGTTATCTTCTTCCAATTATGACGACGACGAGAAGAAACTCACGGGTGGTCGTAATGGTTACGGAGCCAAGCTTGCCAACATTTACTCTCACGAGTTTACCATCGAAACTGCAGACAAGAACACTCAGCAGAAATACAAACAGACATGGACTGATAACATGGGCAAGTGCGGTAAACCAAAGATTACAAAGAATAGCAAGGGCGAGGAGTGGACACGCGTCACCTTCCGTCCTGACCTCAAGCGATTTGGCATGGACCGCATCGATGAAGACACTGCGGGCCTCCTCCGGAAGCGAGTTTTTGACATGGCGGGGACCGTGAAGAACGTTAAAGTCTTTCTGAACGACGAACGTTTGAAGATCAAGAACTTCAAACAGTATGTCGAGCTTTATCTGAGTTCTGCTTCTGCAGAAGCTGCCGAGCATTCGGGCGGTGCTGCTCAGCCTAAGCCATCCATCATCTACGAACAGGTGAACCCTCGTTGGGAAGTTGCCTTTGCCGTCTCTGAAGGGAACTTCATGCATGTATCCTTCGCCAACTCCATCTCTACAGTCAAGGGTGGAACTCATGTTAGCCTGGTCTCTGATCAGATTGCTAAAAACCTGATCGCCTCTATTGGGAAGAAGAACAAGGGAGCTGCTGTGAAAGCTGGACAAATCAAGAACCATATGTGGATTTTTATCAATTCTCTCATCGAGAATCCTACATTTGATAGTCAGACGAAGGAAACTTTAACTTTGCCAGCATCGAAGTTCGGGACGAAACCCGTACTTTCCGAGGATTTCATGAAGAAAGGTATTTAACTCTGCTTTGATTTTACGCGGTTTACTCACCTCGGGCGACAGTACAAAAGTCCGCTATTGTTGAAAATATCCTCAACTGGGCGAAGTTTAAGGCCGACCAGCAAATCAAGAAAACGGATGGCTCCAAACGTAGTCGGTAAGTTCTTTACGAGCTCAGTTCGAGGGTTTGGGCCTGGTTTGACTCGTGGCATACTATAGGTTGACCGGACTCCCAAAGCTAGCTGATGCCAACAATGCAGGCACAAAAAATGCGAAAGACTGCACCTTGATTCTCACTGAAGGAGACTCCGCCAAGTCCCTTGCCGTTGCTGGACTGGGTGTTGTTGGTCGGAATAACTTTGGCGTGTTTCCGCTACGTGGAAAGTTGTTGAATGTACGAGAGGCTCGACATGACCAAATCATGAAGAACGAGGAGATCCAGAACATCAAGAAGATAATGGGTCTGCAGCATAACAAGGATTACTCTGATGTTACTAGCTTGCGATATGGCCGTCTCATGATTATGACAGATCAGGTAAAGCACCGGGAAATCAAGCTCAATACAAGCTAACTATTGGTACAGGATCATGACGGTTCCCATATCAAAGGGTTGTTGATCAACTTCCTGGACCACTTCTATCCCTCTTTGTTGAAAGTACCGGATTTCCTTGTCGAGTTCATCACACCTATTATTCGAGTAAGTCTAACAGCGTATCCTACTGGTTTTTTCAGTAGCTAAAGTATTGTCTAGGTCAGCAAAGGTAATCAGCGCAAGGATTTCTTCACCATTCCCGAGTATGAACAGTGGCTGGAGACAACACACGATGCGCATAAATGGTCCACGAAGTACTACAAGGTATGCTCTTGACCTTCTTCTGTGGTCTTTATAGTGACTTCTGGCTTTGCACAGGGTTTGGGAACAAGTACCGATGCAGACGCCCGCGGTTACTTTAGCAACATGGCGAAACATATGATTCCTTTCGCACCCACCCAGGAGGGTGACAGAGAGTTGATCGATCTTGCTTTCAGCAAGAAGAAAGCCGACGAACGGAAGGAGTGGTTAAGACAATACAAGGTAAATACTATTGGTAGCTCGATATCCGCATAGGATGACACCTATTGTCTTCTAGCCTGGAACGTACCTTGATCATCGATTGGAAGAAATTCCTTACTCAGAGTTTGTGAACAAGGAGCTCATACTGTTCTCGATGGCGGACAATGTTCGTTCCATCCCCTCGATCGCGGATGGATTCAAGCCTGGGCAGCGGAAAGTTATCTGGAGTTGCTTCAAGAGGAACCTGAAGAAGGAAATAAAGGTGGGCTTCAGCCCTTTTTTTTATTTCGCATGGATTTCATGAACTCGGTGGTATAGGTGGTTCAGCTAGTTGGATATGTCTCAGAGCACTCGGTCTATCACCATGGTGACCAAAGTTTGACACAAACTATCGTTGGCCTCGCGCAAGACTTTGTTGGAAGCAATAACTTGAACTTGCTCAATCCCAGTGGTCAATATGGTACTCGAGATCTAGGCGGAAAAGACCACGCCTCAGCCAGGTATATCAACACCTTCCTCCAGCCAATTGCACGCTCGATCTTCCATCCGGATGATGATGCTATTCTCGTACCGCAAAGAGAGGAGAACCAGGTCATTGAACCTGAGTATTATATGCCTGTCGTGCCTATGGTACTAATTAATGGGGCTGAGGGTATTGGTACAGGTTAGCCTGTTTTCCTCGTCTTGCTTCTAACTAGACTGACTCCCACTAGGTTGGAGCACAAATATTCCAGGCTATAATCCTGTTGATGTTGTTGCGAATATCCGGCGCCTCATGAATGATGAAGAACAAGTTCCGATACATCCCTGGTGGCGAGGGTTCAAGGGCGAAATCAAGCAAACTGCGAAGAACAAATATGATGTGACCGGAGTGGTCACCAAGTTGGATGATACGACCGTTGAGATCACCGAGCTCCCTATTCATAAATGGACACAGACCTTCAAAACCGAACTAGAAGGCATGATGGTTGGTGAAAAGGGCGAAGGATCCGTGAAGGTATATTCAACGACTCTTTTCTTGGTCGAATGCTCACTACGGCCTTCAGAACTACCAAGAACATCACGCTAACGAGAACGTGCACTTCGTTGTGCAAATGGATGCCAAGGAACTCGAGAAAGCTGAGCAGAAGGGTCTCCTAGAGTACTTCAAACTCACGTCCAAGATCACGACTAGTAACATGATATGTTTCGACTTCGATGGCAAGATCAAGAAGTACGAAACCCCCGAGGCGATTCTTGAGGAGTTCTATCCTGTCCGGTTGGCTCATTATCAGAAACGGAAGGTACAGTGGCCCTTTGAACGTGTTGGCACGATTGACCTTTACTCTTTTCTAATACTTTGATCAGGATCACCTTGCTTCAGAGCTTCAGCTTGTCTTTGAGCGGCTCTCCAACCAGGCACGCTTCGTTCAAATGATCGTCGAGAAGAAGTTGTCTGTCTCTGGGCGCAAGAAAGCAGATATTGTGGTCGACTTGAAGAAACACAACTTTAGACCTTTCCCAAAAAAGAAGGCTAAAGTAACTGCTGATGCTCTGGAGGCAGATGCTGAAGAAGAAGAGGAAGCGGAAGCAGACGGTAGCACGAGCGATTACGATTACCTGCTCAGTATGCCGATTTGGAACTTGACGAAGGAGAAGGTGAATCATTTTGCTTTACTTTTCTTGGGCCTTTTTAACAGCAGCATTTGTCTCATCTAGTTCGAAAAACTCCGTAAACAAGCCGCAGACCAGGAAGCTGAACTATTGCGTCTTCTTGAGAAGACACCCAAGGATCTATGGAATGCAGACCTGGATAAGTTTATGGAAGAATGGAATGTATGTATGATTTCCAGCCGTTTGAGAGTGTTCTAATTGTCTTGTCTAGAAATCTGAGGAGGACTTTCAGAACAAGATGCTTGCGAGCGTCGGTGCCAATAAGAAGGGGAAGCGTAAGCAGGCCGTTCTTCAGACACGCAAGTCGCTGGGAAACAGGGGAGGTGATTCCGACGACGATTTCAAACCGATCAAGGCTGCGACGAAGAAGAAGGCGCTACCAGCTCCCAAAGCCGCTCCAAGCACCAAAGCAAAGGAAGAGGATGACACCAGCTTGAACAAGAAATCTGGCCAGAAAAAGTCTGCACCGACAAAGAAGACTGGACTGAAGGAAGAGTCAGACTCGGAGGTTGAGCTTGTACGGGAACGACCCCCTCCAGCGAGAAGAGCGGCTGCGACCAAGGCTGCCGCGAAGTCAAAAGTCATTGATCTTGACGGCAACGAGAGCATGGCTGCCAGCGGGGATGAAGTTTCAGAGTCTGAAGCTCCCCCTAATAAGGGGAAGGGTAAAGCGAAAGCTACAACCAAGCGCAAGAGGTCTGTGGTCCAACTTTGATTGATCCTCCTTGTAATGTTGACATTTATCGTGTATCAGTTCTGAATATCGTGATGATGAAGATAGCGACCCGCTGTCTGAGCCAGCAAAGAAGAAGAAAATCAGTGATTTCTTCGGAAAGCCCACTCCTGTCGATTCCGGCTCCGCCAACTCGTCAGGCTCCGCAGGCTCTTCCAGCTCTGGTGCGAAGACTAAGGCTGCGCCCCAACCACGCAAGGTTTCGAAGAGTATGAAGCCCGCGTCTCCTCCGAAGCCGAAAGCCAAACCCAAGGTAATTGCCTCAGATTCGGAGGATGAAATGGACTACGACGATTTGCCGAAACCGCCCCCTCGTGCTGCACCCTCTCGAAGTGCAAGGGCCGCCCCGAAGAAGTACGTGGAGATACCATCGGATGATGACGAGGGAGATGGGTCGATGTTTGTTGACGATGACTAGCTGTCTGGAACTGCTTTCGATGACGGTATTTATTCACTTCTAGCCACTATTATACAGGTCGAGTCTCTTAGTTTTGCCATCTCCTCTCATGGTTGCTGTTTATTTCGCAACACTGCCAGGTCTGCATATTACTTACATGTACATGAATAGTATCTGCTTGCAATGAATCAAGCCCTCTCATATTTGAAGCTCTGCTCGAATTCCAACTTCGGTAGGCCTCCGGTATGAATAAGTACTACTAATTGAGAGCTGGTTGAGAGCCATGGGGCCATCACATGCATTTAGATTGCAGTGCTGGTACGGGTTCGGGCAAGTTCGGGCTTGCCAGAGTATCACCTCCTCAACTCCGTATCTCAGTCATCATACGACTTGGTATCCTTGCATTCTGTTTCGTACAACACTTGTACAGCAAGTACGCATACATGCCGTGGGTCGCGTGTAGACACCACAACTTGTTACTTCTCAGCTACATATCAGCTACATATACCAACAGATTCTACATCTATTATACAAAAAAATTACAACTTTTGATAACGAATTTGCTAGAACCAGACAACGAATGTTCGAGAATAGAATCTACTACATAATCTACTATATATCTACTATATAAAAAAGACGAAACAAGATATAAGCTCTATAGTCAAATAAGCGGAGTCGAACATTCGAGAGGCAGTGAATTAATGATTTCTCGAGGATGGGCCATGTTGTGTGGAGGAAAGGGGAGTGTTGAGGACTGGACCCATGGGCGGAAACTTCGAGAATATTTCGAGTGGTATATATACTCACTGTGTCAATTCATGAAGTTCAGCCAGGATGCAAGGGCTCGAGCCTAAACATCATTCAGAGTTTTATTGAGTACAGGCTGCTAAGTTGTACCTGGGCCCTTCGATAGGTGATCTTGAAGTAGCTTAATTCTTCGGGCCCTTAATCATTTTCAGGCAGGTATACTACATACTGTCCTATAGAGGAGTACTAGCTTCACGGGGTCGGGCGCGGTTGGCATGTAAAAGAAAGCAAATTATTGAATTTAGTACATGCTTCACGGGAGCCATTAAAGCAGCCGACCGTAGGTCGGGTGCAGTTGACGTGTAAAAGAAAGCATACATATATGATTTGTTGAAGTCAGTACATTCTTCACGGAAGGGCTTCTGCCTTCTAAGTGAATGATCTCTGCACTGGCCAGCGACCATTGCCTATACATACTTCAGGTAACTGAGAATTGAAAAGTCGTATTAGAAAACATCCCCGTGCGTAGCACGGGTAGCTTCTAGTATACATATATACATATAATTGTCGGGGAATGAAAAGTTTATAAACCATCCTCAGAGGCTTTGATGATATCTGCGGCCTATAGAGTGAAAGTCAATCGCCAATAATCAGTCACCAATCCGGAAATTAGTCTTGTTTCACTGACCTTCTCACCAATAGCGTACGCAACAGATTGAGTATGGCAAGCCATTTCCTAGCGAAGAGTGTCAACTTTGCTTCAGTCAAGACTTAGACGACTCTCACCAGCGGAAGGATGGAGCAATCCACCTACACAAATATTACCATTAGAGGTTTGAAATGAATATCCAGTGATTTATACTCACGACTCGCAAGTTATGAGTTCCATATACTTTCAAAGTACTATCAACTACCCCTCCATCCTCGTGCGGCATCATAGCTGCAGTTCCGACAGGATGATACACGTGAGTGCACCCCTGTCGTGCCCACTCTTTCAATTTCTCGTCAGTCTCCATCACCTCCGTAGGAGGTACGATTACCTCCTTGACTAAGTCTTTCAACGGAGAGGCAGAGTATAAATTTATCATATACTTAACTGCCTTCAAGAGCAACTCGAGATCGCCTTCGTTGGCGAAATATCTGGGATCTATTTCCGGAGGAGCGAGTGGATCACTAGAGGCGATGTGCACAGTCCCACGACTCAAAGGATGCATAAGGACGGCAGTGAAAGTCGTGTATCGTTTTCCAGGAACAGGTTTGAAGTCACCGACACCTTGGTGTCCACCGTAATTGATAATCCTTTAGTAGAAATCAACTCAACTGCCGTTTTGAAATATGTAACGAAAAGCATACTCTGTCTGTGCTTGCTTGTCATCAGCAATCCATCTACTGATAATATCATATTGCTTCTTGAGTCCGCTATTTAGAGACGACGGGGGTCCTTTGATCGTTGCGTGTGTTCGCCATTCACTAGCCTCCTCTGAGTCCATGAGATGAGACGATGGAATAAAGGCATAAACAAGGCAGGAAATGGATGCGAGATAACCTTTCTGCTCCAGGCTGTTTCCGTGATCACGAGTTTTGGGTCAGCACATAGAAATCTTCGCTCACTAAAGCTTTTCGTGACGCTCCATCTGCCCAGGTTCAAGTAAAATATCGACAGTCTCACACCCTTCGTCGAGCTCCGCGAGAGTTTGCACACAAACATGGTCCTCTGAGATGCAAATCAATATATCATTGTCAATGAGGTTTATCGGGTCTTACGAAGATTCTCCCCGACTCCAGGTAGGGGTATGACGCAGTCTATTCCATGTCTTGCAAGAATCTCTGGATTGCCGATCCCAGAGAGCTCAAGAATTTGAGGAGTTTGGAAAGATCCTATGTGAACATTGGACATCCACACCTAAATCTCAATCTGTGCATGTGCGCTCACCAGCCGAAAGTATGACATCCCGGTGTACGTCTTTGACTGTCAAAGTCTGACTTTCCCTGCCAGATTCAACAAATTCAACACCGACGGCTCTCTGAAGTCCATTTTCACTCGGCTTAAGTAGGATCTGGGCTTCAAATAAGCACTCCAACAGCACGCGAATGCCGGAAGTAAAACACGCACTTTAACGACTTGAGCATTCGTCAAAATTAGCAAGTTCTTTCGTACAGCATTGGGTTGAAAGTATGCCGTATACGCAGAAGAACGAGCCATGGTACGAGGATCCACAGAGTTCAGGCTCGTCGTTGCTCCGATATTGTTCCCGTTGTTCTACATGTGCACTCAGTGTAAGAAAGCCGCGATGTAGGCTAGGAGGGAAAGCAGTCTACACCGTCCGGATTCCAGGGTATGCCGAGTCCTTCAAAAGTGTCGAATATTTTGGCCTGTACGTCGCTTTGAAACGTCGGAAAAGTCTTGAAGACCGGACCTTTTACTACACATAAACAACGATTCCGAATGGATAGGCGTGTCTAGCATACCGTCTTGGCCGTTCCAATCAAATACTTGACGCGCATAAGTAGTACATTCTTCAGAGCTGCGAAAAGGTGGATCAGA
Source organism: Neonothopanus nambi (assembly GCA_003987895.1). Lineage (NCBI taxonomy): Eukaryota > Fungi > Basidiomycota > Agaricomycetes > Agaricales > Omphalotaceae > Neonothopanus > Neonothopanus nambi. Next base: position 52,064 of record RCHF01000133.1, read on the forward strand.
CGGAACAATGATGGTGTTCTCACTCTGCGCTTCTAGGTCAACCGAAAACTTAGATCGGATAAGTAAATGAAGCGTACCTTCTTCATGTACTTGAGCATGGATTCCCAGTTCCATCCTGGATTTCCAAGCCTCTCTATAGCATCATATTCATCTTTATTGGCACGGGAGAGAACCATGAAATTGATCTACGATATATTTCAGCAGAAGCATGACTTCCGAAGTGAACATGAGCTGAGAGATACTTACCAAAGTAGATCCCCCGAGACCTTTTCCACGAGGCTGAAGCATAGGTTGGTTGGTCGCATGACGTTGGGGAACAGAATAAAAGGCCCAATCATATTTAGGATCTGTTATTGTACTGCCCATTAAACCTATAGAAACCGATGAATGGTGATATTGTACCAGGAGCAGGCTACCAGCTACCGCGCACCTGGTGCAGTAATTTGTGGAGCGTTGACTTCATCTGTGCCCGCCTCAATAACACCTACCGTGATATCAGGGTTTTCGGATAGTCTGTCAACAAGGATAGTCCTCAGTAGAGTAGTATAGAACTGGGGACAGAATACTCACCTTACTGCCAGTGTCAAGCCAGCATTGCCACCGCCTATAATGAGGTAGTCGAACTTGGTAGATATGAATTCAGAGGAGTCGACGATAGGCATGAGAGTCAAGATAAGTATCAAGAGTAATCGTTCATGAGCTTGTACTAAACCGTGGGTGCGATGCCGATTTGAAGTGGCACCGGCAGCAAATTATCGGGAGCCTTTCCTCCGCTCTTCCTGCCCCACGCATTCGTCTACCGCGGTAAGAGGGATCTTTGCACTATGAAACTTTTCAAGCGAAGTAGAGTGTTCCAACGTTCTTTCTTCATATAGAGTCGCCTTACAGAGTGCCTTACCGCTTACAAGAGTCTGTCGGGCCAAATAACCATTTTAAACTTTGTATATGAATCGAAGCCTGCACCAACGATAGCCTTGCAGCCGCAAGCTTGGCTGAACGCTCAATCATGGCAGAGCTCGCCTACCTAAAGACCTCCTAAACCCAGGACCACCTTGGGCACCATATATCTGATTTGCAGGAACGGGAGGATTAGCATCCTTTAGTGTGCCCCATACACTATCGCTAACCCATCCATCGTTCTTCGCAGCTACTTCTCTGAAATATGTCTGATTCCTTCCGTCCACATACGCAAAGGTCTGTTCCGTGGCTCCCGTTCCATTGATAGCGTGATGAAGACCAGGCCAGTCATCCATTCCTACCCAGCCTTGCGCGTGTTGAACGGATTGGATTGCTCGGTATGGAGCTGTCGGGGGAAGAAGCGCACGGAGGTGTGTTTGATTAATATCAGAGCCATAACCACCTGTGAAGGCCAGGTATGTGAGATGATGTTTACTTTCATATAGTAGAAAGATCTATACCGAATTCTTCACTATAAAGCGAGTAATTGGAGAAAACATCAATTGAGTAGGTGAAGGCGTCATTGAGCATTTCAACGCCATCGTGCCTGGAAGTCGTTGTTCCAACAGTAGTTTGATTCGCCCACTATGGTTCGTGTCTTTTGTGAGCTGAGTAGACCCGGTTACATTAGGGAATTCCTACCTGTATCCAGCCCTCATCAGCATAGCGAGCTACATTGATGTAGTCTAGAGACTGGGTGAAGCTAATCCTCTTCCTCCCTTCCGATGTGACAAGTTCACTTTCAATTCTAAGTTCCCTATGCGCCATAACTTTGGTCGACACAGTCGTATTTCTCGAGCTGACACTGCCTGTGGTCTTGATATTCAGGTCCGGTGCGTCATAAATCGTCATTTTCCCCGTTGTCTTGGAAGTGCCATTGCGAACGTGAACACTTCCAGAGACGAACCAATCCGAATTGATAGACGGACTTGTGCCTTGGCCTAGGACAGCAAGCGTGATATTATGCGCCGATTCAGTTAGGAGAATCGGTAGGAAAGGTGTGATGTCAATCCAGTATGTGGGAGCATCATAGGCGCCATAAGAGGTTAGTGGCCGCCAGTTCGAAGGCGTGATACCGCCAGTATAGATGACGGCGTATGGCCATACTACTCCTGCAAGTTGGCCGTCTACTAAGACTTGGACTTCGCGGAAAGGCCCTTTTCCAATGATCCCAGTAGAGGCAGGAAAATAGTCAACAAATTCGTCCGGAGTATCTACGCATAATTCAGCCTGTATCTCATTGAGACTAGGAAGGTGAAATCTTACTAAGGTACCAAAACTCCTCTTCCGAGTTACCAGAGCAGACAATCTCTATGTAGGCTTCGACAGTCGTACTGGGAAACGTCACGCTCGTCGATCCTCCTACATCGCTATCAATCACGAAATAATTCGTTAAATTCGGTGATAGATTTGACAGGGGAATGACCAAGTCTGAGGTAACTGGCGTTGGAAAATCGGGTGTAGCTGCATAGAACGTTGCAGTCAAAGTCACTAGATACATTTTCATGACGCAAATGGTGAAAACAACAATTATCCTCAGACATACCGTTAAGGGCCCCGTCTAGTAGCCTATTGACGATATGAGCTGTTAAAACACGTTATATTGGATAAATCCACATACAAATCAGGCGAAATAATGTTGCTGAAGTCCATCATTAAATCTCCTTCTTGTGCGAACAGAGGTGTAAAATGAGTGACATCTTTAATTCTTTCTGGGCATTAGAATGTCAAGAGAACATCTGAAAGGGATGAGCTATCGTACGTAGTCCAAATTGTTCCCGTTTTTGTTGGCTCCGCACTGGATGTTCTCCATACTGATACAGGTATGAGCAAACAACACTTCACGCATGTAAAGATTAATAGACATGCTCACTTTCAACATGCGAGAGGTAAATGTTCTGGTATACATTAGAGGATCAGCCCAAATTGCATGGACAAATGGTCACTTTTACTAACGCCCAGACGATCGTATTGAGTGCCTATTCTGTAAGCAAGACACTGAGAAGTGGAACCTTATGGACACATGTACAGTAAATAGGTACTCACGAAGCCACTGAAAGATTCAAACTGATGGCAGCCCAGTGCCCTTTTTCTCCGCAGCTCTCGTCTATCGGTGGAACATACGAAACGACCGTTGGTGCACCGTACGAGCCGTCACCTGCTTCAAGCTAGGAATCATCTTAAGCCACCCCAGCAATAGATTACGAACCAAAGCTATGCTTTAACAGTTCAACCTGGCAACTTGTACCATCTTGCGGAACGACAGGAGGAGCAAATACTTGCAGATCGATCAACGGCGCGACAGTAGGGTCATTAGTCGACAGTGGAACACGCTTTTTTAGTTCCGTAGGAGCACCAGCGTTGACGGCAAGAGGTTTTTCTGCGAGACCAGCAAGGAGAGGTGCAAGTTGTGATGATGTCACCTGACCGAGCACTAGATGGAATTCTGCAAACCAACAGACGCTGAACACTCCTAACACAAATTTCAGCAGCATTTTTAGGCAGTGTCGAAGGCAGAGCTCATTTGTTCTGATCGAGAATCCCAGCTTTTATATCAACCGTTAGGCCAGTCGGTAATTACAATCACAGAACGCATGAGGTATCATGAGATAAGGAGGCCGGGGACGGGCCGCTATTTAATGTAGAGCAGGAACAAGATAGAAAGGATACATTTTTTCAATGCCAATAAGTTATCTCTGAAGTAGCAATACAATGCGTCGTGTGAGTGTAGCTATTACAAATGAAGTGAGTATCAAAGCAAAGCAAGACTATAGAGTTGAGTAGCGAGCATGAATGTGCTGCAAACGCAAGAACAAACTGTCTGTGCATTCAGGTGGCACGCCGCCGGCTACCTTTACTGTCACTTCTAGCAGAGCTGACAGCAGAAGAAGGCCCAGGAGTCTGCCCTCGCCTATAGGTCCTTCCTCTATTCACCACAGGCTCCGACTCGGATTGAAGACCCTCATCTCGATCAGTTCCCTGACGAGTCAAGGACTTCTCGCGAACATTTCCCGATCTCTCTCCATGCCTACGAGTCCGTGAGTCGTCATTTCTGTTCGGAGACACGACCATTTCTTCTGTACTATGATCGGATTCCTCAACTGAGATCTCACGGGAAAGGCGAACATTCGCATGTCTAGACAGTGAACTTTCGCTCATGTCTGCGCGGTCTGTTCCAATATGCGCCACTTCCTCTTTAAAGGAGACTCTTCGGCCTCGGGAGCGACTGCGGTTGACCAGAGAGCTAGTGCGTCGCAAAGAACTGCTTCCGTGCTCAGGCGTCTGCAACGGCGGGCTACTTTCGGGGAAAGGCAAGCTTGGCTCAAGCTCGGGATCAGGAGAAGAGGGAGGTAGAGTACCTCTGGAGAGATTGGGATCGTATGAGTAAGGGTGTGGATGGGGTCGATGTGTGGGAGTAGAATATGCTGATATCGACGAAGAACGGAAACGCGATGAAATCGATGGAGAAGAATAAGTGCTGTGATGTTCTTGAGATGTATATTGGGGTATCGCAGGTGGTAGAGGAGGAGGAGGATAGAATGGCCGGTAATGTGACCGAGAGCGTGAGCGTGAATGATCTTGTGTATCTACATTTGTAGGTGGAGGTGCCCATGGATTAGAAAAGAGAGCGGAAAGCTGGTGCATAGCGTTAGTTATGATATACTGAGCTCGTAGGTCAAGCATTGGGGGATATGGATGGGAGTCGAAAGCCTGAGAAGGATCGTATGCTGGTGAAGGTAGTGTGTGGTGTGGGTATGAAGCATAATCATCATGATCGCGCAGAGGAAGCTCTGGCTCCATATATGACGGTTCACGGCGTTTACGGTGTGGCATGGGAGAGTCTGCTGGCTCTGGCAAGTCGCTCTCTTCAACATCCGTGTCGCGTGGTCCAACACTACTCGATCCCCGCACAAGGGATTTCTGCTTCCCGTATTTTGAGGTCGGGACGCTTTGGAACCGAAGTTTCTCAACTTTGTGAGAACTGTCTTCGGTATCTGGCACACCGTCTGACTCAGACAGAAATTTTGCGAGAGAGAAGATTCAAACATACCGCTTTGCTCTGACTGTGTAGAGACCAAAGACCTATTTGCAGAAGTACTTCTCTTCAGTCGCTCTGCTGAACCCTTCGAAGGACCGACTCTTCCCTTCTTCGTTGGAGAGGCATTCGGTGTGCTGGTCCTTGTCGATATGCTCTCTAGATTATCCATCGGTGCTTCGACATCTGATGAGGAATCCTCCCTTTTCCTCTTTAGCTTAGTGGACGACCCAGGGAGCTCGATTCCGTCGAATTCCAGGGTAGCTGCCCTTCGCGGCCCGGGCACAGGGGGGCGAGTGGTGAATTCGTCCTCAGAGCCACTATCCAGCTCAATAACTTCTCTTTGCTTGCCTCTAGCTTTAGCAGAAAGAGTCTCTTTGCCTTGAGCCTTCCGGGTATCAGAGGGCGGTGAGTGAGTGGACATAGCCAATCTTCCGACTGATACACCGCGTGAGCGAGAACGAGGCTGGGAATGCTCGGCCACTGAAGAGGTGGCGCGCACAGATCTAGAGCTAGGGGTGGTGCTTGTACCAACGGAAGACTTGGTACTTGCATCCGGCAAAGGTGTACGACTATCCTCTTTCGATGTAGATGGTGTAGATCGTGGTGTGCATGCGCGCGCAGAATCTTTGGTTTTAGCTTTCGTTTTGTTGCTATTCCCGGAAATTTTGGCTAAATCCAGCAGAGGAACATTAGACGAATGTGACGAAGGCTGGGCCTTTCCCGATTTAGGAGGCTTGACGCTAGGCGTAGAACTCCGAGGCATTGTGGTGGTGGAAGAAGAAATGCGCAAACCATCCTCTGAATACGATGATGACAAGGATGATTTCTTTATCTTCGTCTTCGCTTTACCATGCTTTGCAGTAGAGACATCAGTACGAGGGGGACCGTGAGGTGTATGAGACGGGCGGTGCGGAGATGAAGAGGACCCGGGAGTAGGAGGCAAACCTTCATCATCGTCGTGAACACCAGAATAATAATCGGTAGGTGGAGAAGATGGTGGTAGAGGTGAAGGGGATCTGGAAGAGGATATGGGCAAAACACAATCGAAATATTCGCCATACGCCCGCCGCTCGGTTACGACTGCAGTGATATTACCTTGGTTATCACTAGCAGCAAGAGGAGACAACCCTGGAGTACGTGAGTGGGGAGGAGTGTGCAGCTGTCGCACGAAAGCAGAACTAGAGTGAGTCGAGGAAGGAGATTTCGTGCGATGGGACTTCAGCGGTTTATTGGGCGTGCTTAACAGCATGCCGCGAGCAGCGACACTAGAATCCCCAGATCTCGACGACGTTCTTGCTTTGGTTTGAAAGCTTTCTTTTGCTGCTAACGCGTCACCCGAGCTATCGAAGACGTCTGCAGATTCATCGTGTGGTAATGGGACATGACTACCTGCTCGAAGAGCAAGCTCATCTTCAGACTCAGAGTCTTCAGCGGGTTGCTCTGGTCCGACATCGCTCGCTACGTTCTCCTCATCAGAAAGTTCGGTGGTATACCCAGGAGTTGAAGACACGTCTGTTCTAGCCCCCTCGCTCAGATAACCGAAGTCTCCGAAGTCTTCGACGCCATACTCTTCAAGATCACCCTCACTTCCACATGTCTCCTTCCGCACTCTCTCTGCCTCTAAAAACTCCTGCAGATCTGCGGCATCCGCCGCGTTATTAGGATCGAGTGCACGGATCTCGGGCAGCGCAAGGAGCGGGTTCCCCTCGATAACTTCGGACCCACCGTCTTCCTCGCCAAGTAATGCTTCATCATCTTCTTGCGCTTCGGATGTCTCTCGTTTTTCACGGTCAAGGTGCGCAAACGAGTCTAGCTCATCTTCACTCTCCTCTTCTTGCTCTCTTTCTCCCCTTCTATCTTCTTCTCCTCCATGATCTGCGAGCCCGGTAGTAGAGTATGACTTGGCGAACCGTCCAAACTCCCATTTACTGTCCATGCCTCTCAAGACTCCACGGTCTTTGATAACTTTTCCCGAAACAAGGTCAACAATATCATCTTCATCAATCCTCCGAGAATAGCGCTCCGCCAGTTGGGACCAGAAGCTAACAAGCTTATGAGCAGATTCGTCTCTTACACGTTCGATACTGCTTTGGCCGACGTTGGAACTTCCTGAGAATGAAAGAGTTGACGAAGAACGAAGCCACTTGGTTGGCGAATTAGAGCGCGAGACAGAGCCTCTAGCAGGTAATAACGTCGATGATGATGGAGGTGAAGCAGAGGGAGTGATAAGTGCAGCCTTGGAGCGCGACGCCGTCGTCTGGCGTTCCATAGAGAACAAACTCCCGCCCGGAACAGACGCGGTCACTGTCAGAGAAAGTGTTCGCTGAGGTCACATGACCACATGATCTTCCCAAAATAATATGTGCAAATTTTAAACGCTCTCTCCAAAACTGAGTCTCTCAAGCACCTCGCACTCCCAGCACATGCTTGCATGTTCTGCAAATATCTTGGCGTGATGATGATATCCAGATGATACCCAACGTTTGTAGAAACCATGTGGATAGGTTGGATGATAAGTAGGATTGTATAGAGGTAAGTAGAACGATGGGTGGACTGAAACGCATACTTATCTTAATTTGTAGCAGTGCTAATCGTTCCGAGAAGTTCTAAGCCTCTCTAGATTTTGTATAAATAGATAAGGAATTGCGGTTGGGATGGTGCACCAGGTCCACCGAGTTCCTCTGTCTAGTGTTCCGTCGAAATGGTTTTCCTCAAGTCTTTGGTTGTCGCCAGCGTTCTTGCCTACGTTTTCGGCGCACCTGTTCTCGAACAGCCGCTTCAGCGCAGGGCCCTGCCTACTCCTGTCAGCGCCTCGACTGCTCGTACATATTTGTCAGAGTGTAAGAGTCAAAAGTTTCTCATCTAGATTTGTCTCTGATCGTGGATTGTGTAGTGACTGTGGCGGCAGAATCCAACTCTCCTGCTTATTCTCGGGACCAATTTAAGACTTGGGATATCAGTCAGTAATGCCAAATGAATGTGTTAATCTCAGTTCATTCATTACTTTCATTAGTCTCCGGCACGTGCGATACTCGCGAAAGTAAGCTGATTATAACTTACACATGAATACCGCTTCCACACATGTTGACTTGAACGTAGCTGTCCTCAAACGTGACGGTACGGAGTATGTTTACTTTTGACCTGGTCTCTCTTTGCAAAATCTAAACCCTCGGATGCTCGTATAGCGTGGTGACTGACAGCTCATGCAAGGCTACTTCTGGTAACTGGGTCTCGCCTTACGATGGGGTTGCCACCGACTTGGCCAGTGACCTGGACATTGTACGCTGATGACCACCCCTCTCAGTACATTTGCTTTTTCTGAACAAGCGTAATAGGATCATCTTGTACCTCTCAAAGAGGTAATTCTCTGAACCAAGTGCGCTACGTTGCCACTGAACTTTGTGTACCAGGCCTGGCTTTCAGGAGCGAGAGACTGGACTGCAGCTCAGAGGGAAGCGTTCGCCAATGACTTGGTAAGGAGCTTGCTTTTTTCTTACGAAAGGGCTCTGACGCATTTTACTAGACTCGTCCTCAATTGGTCGCTGTTACAGATAATCTGAATGAATCAAAGGGTGCGTTACTACCTAGCATTGTACTTTTCAGCTTCATTGATGTAGATACTTGTCAATGTTACCAGGTGATAAGGGTAATTGAATTATTCACTATTGACTTGTGCCGCTGGATTCACTGGCTTGACAGATGTCGCATCCTGGGTCCCTCCTCTCGACAGTTTCGTCTGTACCTATGTACGGGCGTGGGTGACTGTCAAACACTATTATGACCTCACTGTTGACTCGGACGAGAAGGCGGCTTTGCAAAGCTATCTTGACGACTGCTGAATGATGTTTGAAGATTCGGCCTAATCGGTTAAGAGTTTAGGAATGTATTCTGTGTATTGGCTTTTCGTGAGCAGATATGATTTTGTTTCAATGCATACGATATTTCACGTACCTATACGGAGGGAGAGTTGCAAAACTTGAGGGACAACGTCCAACGTACAAGACTTGAAAGAGGTGTCCGAGATTGGACCGAAGGTGGCGTGGATGAGATTGCGTCATTCGGGCCGCCTCTCTGCTGGTTACCGGTACAACTTATTCTCCAGCTTTCGGGATGCCACAGATACAACGTTAGCACCCATCTTCTTCCCTCTTGAACTCATAACTGGAACCTCGAGCATCTCCAACGTCTCTCTCTTTGGTATGTAGATCTTTTATTAAATTTTCGCCTGAAAAGGTGCTCCGATTCAGGTGTTCCGTTCCGAGGACTCGGAGCCCGCCTTTTCGGAGTGCAAAGTATTCCAGACGTGTAGACTGGATGTGTTTCTAGGCTCCGCGGATCATTGCTTCTATGCCTTTGCTATTACTTGGAGTCTCAGGAGTCATGAAGACTTTTCAAACAAGTGAGTTTCTCAAAACCCTTTTAACATTAATAAAATCTCATTTTAAACCATACTGAAGCCTTTATTAGGCACAAGGTGGGCGATTTGAAGGCCCGCTACCAACCTGCTAGGCTGCTACCTCTCTCAAGATCAGATCGGGTTGGTGTAGGTGCAATGTCCGACTATTTCCCGCTGTTGCCTAAAACATCTCATGTCGGTCTTTTGCTAATGGCTGTAATTGAGGAAAGGAAAATGCCCATTGCCCAAGGACTATGTATCACGATTTTTGGATCGATTAAAATTATGAAATTAAATGATAAGATCACCTCGCTCTCTCGACCACTTGCTGGATGTTCCTCTTTTTCAATCCCTTCAACGTCCCACTAAATAACCAGCTCAAGCGCAGCAAATTTATATGCTCCGGTGGTTACGATGTCCCGAGCCACGCAAGGATGATTGAGATCGACTCTGCGAAGTCGCCTGGACCCCAAATTCGAGAATTGCATAGTAGGTATTTCAGCAAGTATTCACTTTGTGCTGTTTAGCTCATTTTCGTCGCTAGATATCTGAATCACCCATTAAACTTTACTATCGCCCCGGTTCTGGTATGGCACATTTCATCCTCTCGATTCAAGTATGATGAAGGTGACCAGTATGATTGTCCTCGTTTCCTGCAAGAAATACTGAGAACTGTGGACACAGAACCGATGCACGTCGAATTCTTAGTGCAGATTACTCGCCTTCTGCGTCGGCATCGGTACCCATCCCTGTGTTACCGTCGCTTCAAAAACCCATTACTTCCTCGTATCATCCCAACCACGTACGAACTTGAAGTTCCCGTTGAAGATCAAGACAACTTCGAATGCCCTATACACTGTCGTCTTCGGACAGCAACAATCAAGTTATCTGCAGCTGTCGTTGAAGAAGGAATTCCATGCTCAAACCTCGGTCGGAAGTTAGAACCTAGTCGTCGGACGATCATCCCTGAGCAAACTCATGTGCGATGCTACCCCCATATGTTCGGTCTCTGCTACTGCGCCCACCGAGTGAGAATTCTGCTTCGATGGTCTATATGTGCTCGGAAGTAAAATCAGGGTACCATCTAAGTATCTCGACTAGAACGTTTAGCAGTTTTTCAAATAGGCAAATATAGTTGCTCACCTTATATCGTCAACAAGTGTGCCGCAGAATGTTAGACAACATCGTCTGTCAACCAACGTAGTGCCATCGAACAGAGATTCGGAGTCATTCGTAATTCTAGCTAACTCTGCATGTCGCACCTCCGTAGACAGAACGTTGCGTATTACTCGGATGCGTCTACCGTGACGTGCGCGACCATACTAGCATCGATTGTTTCGAATGAAGGCTGAAAACCATTCGTACCTTGATATTCATAGATAGCAGAGTGCAGATTCATATTCTTCAAGGCTCGCGATCCCCAAGCCCCGCAGTGGACTATTAAACTGCTAGGCCGCTCTGCCAGCAATGGATGTCCCTTCTCATGGTTGAGAGGGTGCGTGAGTCTACAACACCCGTCGGTACACAGAGGAGGTATTGGTCGACGTGAAGGTAGAAGAAAGAAAGCAAAGGAGTTCAATGCGGCGGTGCATCCACTGTAATGTGGAGCACCGGCCTTGCTCATCCCTCCGTAGTACACCTCGATTGCACGCTGATTCTTGATTCCTATCTCCTCAAACTTGGAACCGGCTCAATATTTCACCTGGTCACCCACCCTTTACACATAGCAATAAGACAAGACTGGACAATACAACTTGAAACACAGAATACAAGACGAGGTAGATAATGGAACAGAGTTTAGAGGATTTACTAGAATGGATTCCCTCCTGACTTATACTGGAATTCCACAGCATTGACCGAATTGGTAGTAACTCCAACCCCTCTGAATCTCTTCCATCCATGCACTGGTGTCGAGGTAGTAATTTACTCCGTCACTAGGATTCGGGAGGTTAGGCGATATCATAGCGGTCTCAGGACATCCCGTCTGTGGCTCAGCGCAGAGGTAGTCCACCAGCACTTCACCACTGAAGGCTGGAAGATAGCCGGGCCCCATCGGATCCAGCTCTTGGAATCCTATCCGTGCGTTATTGTACAGGTAACCTGTTTCATCGTTGGATGCCGAATGATATACAGGTTGCATCGTATCGGTTTCATAAAATCCCATCTGTTGTGCTCTAGTGCGGAGGTAAACTGCCTCGTCATCGTAAGCCAGAAGATAGCTAGGATGCATCAGATCTGCTGCTTGGAGTCCTGGCATCTGTGCCTCAGCGAGGTAGTACACATCGTTAGTGGAGGCCGGAGGACTTGAATCGGGCCACATCGCAGCCGACGTCTCATCAGCAAAATCTGCGGATGGGTACTCTAATCCCCATCCGTTTTCTGGTCCTGACGGCGATGACGACACTACCCAATCTGTGTTAGCAGATACTGAGAGAAGTGGGTTGTCAGGCGGAATAGGGCCACTGTCAACAGTGTAGGCTGGGGCATAGTTATCAGAACCAATCGTATCTGCTCCACTAGGGGTCCAAAATACGGATGGATGGTGCTGATATTCCATTCCATCTTCTGACAACAGCGGAGAGGGCGTATCTCTGTATGGGTCAGCGGCAGTTGAGAAAGGTGGCTCGTAAAATAAAAAGACGACGTCAGCATTGCACGTTCTATCGATACAATCTTCGTTTGCGTTCTCCTGCGTCGCATTGTAAAGCAATGTTATACTAGACGGAATAAAGCAGACGAGGAGTCATACCTGGGAAACGAAAAATACCGAAGTCCCGAGAATCTGGAGATGCTCGTTTCTTTGCTTCTAAGATGGTGGTCATGAGTATGTTTCAACAGATTTCAACCAAGTCAGGCGTACATACTTTATCAAGGGATGATAGAGTGGCAGGGGTAACTACACCAGGCTGCCGCTCCGCATAAGCAGAAGTGCCATGTTCACCCAGAGGGTCAAAATCAGCCGGAACTCGAGTGCGTTCTTCGACGATTTTGTTCTTCATAGGGGTTCCATGTTTGTAGCCCTTTGGCGGCCCAGGCTTTCTTTGTGTCGTCTTGAATGTACATTCTGGCATGAGTAGCACGATTAGCCTCCCCATCGATAAAACAAAAAGGTGCTAATGTATGATTATAGTGAAACAAGCATGGTCAGGTACTTACCCGAATTCTTCTTCGCGCATCTGTCGCAGGAAAGACTACTCGGTGATGACTTTTTACAACGAAGCTTCATTTTATGACATGAGTTGCATGCTGTGTATCGAAAAGAAGATAAGTTGAAAGCAAGGAAACCAAGATACAGAGCACCAGATACCTTGATTTTTGCGCCGATAGGGTGGATCCTGAAGAGAGACAGGTTCAGGAGTACTGCTGGATCGTGGGCCTGCAAAATCGAATGTCAATGAACGACATGAGTTGAAAGTCGCGAACTTGAAATTCTGAACTCGAACCTGGGAGAATCATTTGCTCGTCGAGGGTTTGCATCCTGCCTGACAAAAAATTTGGGAGTGAAAGCCGTTATCTGGTGCACTACACCGAAGACGTTTAACGAGGCTGAGAGTGGTGAGCAAGGAGCACAGAGAGCACAGAGTTCCTTTATAAACCTAAACGGGACTTGACGCATGAGAAAGTTGAGAATCAAATCTCCTCAACTTCGCGCGAAGACATAGTCGCTTTTCGTAGACAAAAGCTAACTTCTCGTGGACCCGAATCAAAGAGGATTAGAGACCAACTTTCGCAAGTTCGTGCATGGCCTTCGACTAGCAAAGACATCACTCGTGTACTTTTCATTTGCAAATCCATATACGGGGGTCAGAAGAAACTCAAAGAAACGTCTACTTTCCAAGTCCATCGAGGTTGACGTTGAAGACAATTCGTCTCCAAGGATGTACTTTTACGGGTCCCACAATATTCGTTCCAGGCGAATCCATACATCCTTGAAAACCCATTCAGCTTTAATAAACCACGACGAGGAAAACAAATACGAACAAGAGAACAAGAACTATAATTATCCAATAGCTGTATACAATGAAATGCACCCAACGCATGCATTTTCGCCTGTCGCTTTGATTTCCGTTTCTGCAATGGCTAGACTCGGGCCCTGCCGACGCGCTCGGTCGGAGGCGCATCAAGGCCCGACTGACCACGCTTGCGACTCGAGGCCCTCAAAATTCCGCGAATGCAATGCGCGCGCAGAGAAGAGAGCGTGTATGGAAAAAACGTTGTGGGCGGTAGGAAATGAAATCAACCGGCATCGGGAGGGTCCTGTGACGCATCGAAAGACTCTTGGACTCGAAAAGCATTTCAAAGCTTCTTGACTCGAGGTGAATCACTGGCGGATGAGATAGAGGTGAGCTGGTTGATACAAAACTGCACTTGGCATCGAGTCTGAAAATTAATAGCGCTTACCGATTGAACTGCTCCGAAATATAGGCGGACAGTCTTGAAACAATCGAAAGCCATCCTCTTTCCGAGCTTGGAGTTTTCCAAGTCTAGAAGTTATCAGCGGGTTAACATAGTGACCAGGGCAAATCAGAAACATGGAAGGTTCGTATATGGGTAGATCGTGGAGAGCTCAAATATGCAATTATCAAGTGAGCCAATTAAATTTGAAAAATAAACCAGGTTTGGAAAAAGAAACACCTGAATACCTCGTATAACCGTGCCAAGAAGTCGATGCGCGTACAAAATAGTGCTCTTGCTATTCTATAACTGAGAGAGTGTGTATATTCGTTTCGTGGTTTGTTCTTGCACCTAATTGGTTATTTCTTCTGTCTCGAGGTTTTGGACCATGCGGCGGATGCCGTTTCTGCTTGCAATCAGGAGAGCTACGCGAAATATGGCGGGCGAGCTGCTCATGAGCAGACCTTCTTCGAGGACTAGATGATGGTCTTGGAAGGCCTACGGGAACGCTTTTGGCATTGAAAAAGGATAGACTTTGCGGCCACAGATTCCACAGTTCGAGTTGACAAGCGCTTTAAGGCGGGTACCCCGAGCGCTCATGATCAAGCTGAACACACCATAGAATAGGAATTGCAAGCTCGTAATATTGCAAGGGTATTTTCATAGTCTTCGAGTGCTTCGCCGCAAGAACTTTGAACGATGTCGAGGTTCCCGGTTGAAGGTCTGTTGAAGTTCTTCAACCGAACAGGGTTCAATTCAATCAAGCTACGGTGGGAATTCTTTCGCATCTTCCCTGCTCTGGTTCTGCTCTGGTTCTCCGTCTCTGGCCTTTCTCTGCTCTTGAATCTGGTTTCCCTGGCTCTAGGAATCAGCGACATTCAAGTTATATCCGTATCCGTCGAATTTGCTCTGTATAGTCTCGGTGAACCCGTTTGCTGCCCCACAATCTGGCCGTTATCATTCGAGAAACAAGCGCAAAGGTTGATGGTCCAAGGGGAGTTGGAACAGTTATTACCTTGTCGGTGTCGCAGCTGTGTATCTCAGGATATAGAAGACTAGATTGCTGTACGAAGCGCGGGCTCAACCAACTTCAACTTTGCTCGAACCTGGACTCGTGACAACCATCTCTAGAAACATGCCTGAACTCGTGAGTGAGTCAAAATCTCGAGAAAGTACTTTATCTGACTTTTCTCAGTCTTTAGGGGTTGTATTCGACTTTGGTATCGGTATCACTTTACCTGAGAAGCCATCCCGCAAGGCGACCACCGAATACTGCATCGGACCATGTTTGCCCGGCGAAGCTGCACAGTGCTTGGGTAATTAGACTTGAGCACGCCTCACCGTCGCCTCCTTCTGGTACTTTGGCACTCCTCGGACCATTCAGGCTCCTTCGTAAAAGCCAGCACCATCCTGGCAATGTCCTTTACTCGGGGACATGAAGCAGATGTCAAGGCCATCCTCTTCTCCTCTTCGTTCTGATTCCTTTCAATGGTCCCTTTCACCGTCTCTTCCTTCCCCAACTGGGCCCGCCTCATAGCACTCAGTAACATGACAAACCCACCTCCTCGAACTTTGCTTTCACTGACTCGCTCATGAATATTTCGAGTTTTCAAAGACCACACTCAAATTTCTTGAAGCTAGGGCTGCGGACCGTGTACTTATCCGTAGCTTGGCTTTCTCGGTACAAATGAATTTGGAACGGATTCCCATCTTCATCTTCCTGTCTTCTCGACTTCTTTCAATCTGGCACCCCCACTGGCATGACTAGCATACTATCTCGAACCTCGATTTTACTGGAGTCGTGATGCCAAGTTGTTCCTGAAGAACCCCTTCGTCCTCCTTGATGACTAGTCACCATTGCTGCTCAGGTTTCTTCTGTTCAGCACCTTTATGGGGCCTGTGTCGCTCTCACTTTAGTTCAAATTAATGTTCTTCTCTCACCCCAAGATTTGTTTGCTATTCAAGTAGAAGTTTTCGTTTGTTGACACTCTGGGTTACTGAAGTCGTCTGCAGCAGACCTGGCGAATCTTGGGTGATATGTTCCTTGCTCGCTCGAAATGCGAAATCTGGAGCTTTGGAAAGTCGGATGTCATTGACTCCCTCAAGCCTGGACTATGTGTTGTTTCGCAACATCACCTTACAAAAGTCTCAAGTATTCAACAAGCAGTGCTCGAAAATGTTCTTGCAATGCGAACAGTCCGGACGATTTGTTTCAACTTCCGTTGGTTCCTTTTCTCGTGTTCAAATCAGAAATGCTGTTTGATAGATGGCCGCTGTAGCATCTTCTACGCCAGTCGATGTCTGCTCTTCACGCGTACGCAACGTAAAGTTCATGTATAGCCGCCTTGCCAGTTATAATGACTGGCCTGGTGCACAGGTCGGAGTAAATCTTGCTTACATACCATATATGTCTTCCGGTAGTACATTGTACTTTTTGGTTGTCCACTCAGGAATTCTAGCGAGGTGATTAGTGTATTGTTGCGGCTGCCGCTGAGAATAATAACTGCGGTTCATGTTCCCCATATGTGTGTGTCTGAAGCATTTCTTTTTTTCTGAAATAATGAGAATATAATATACGCGGATATAATCTTGTCAAGTGTGATGACATCAAATCCCGGGGGCGCCATGTACACCTATCCCCTGTCTGACAGTTCACTTCACCTCACTTCGTCATCCTCTCTCATCCGTCTATTATCTCCTTTATCTCTTACCACCACCATCTACTCTTCTCGCACTCACCATCCAGGTTTTCTTTAACAGGCTTGTTTCTTGTCTTGTTTGGTTTCAGATTGCTGCCTCACCGTAGCCATGATGGGTCTCTTCAGTCAAGCCGGCTCTCATTTCCGGAGCGTCACCGGGGGGAGCTCAAAGCCTCGAGGTTCTACGGAGGAAGATAGGGCGCCTTCAGATACAGAGCCTGACGATACTTCAATCTTGTTCGTTTCATCTCTCTCTTCTTTCTCTTGCCGCTGCGCTTTTTTTCTCTGTGATGTTCAGTTCAAGTGTTGATGTTGATTGTTCTTGGGACAGAGACGAGAATGAGGGGAGTATCATCACTTCGCTGATCTCTCAGCTGAGGTGAGTTTTTGGTGTTCGCAGTCGCGAGTTGAGTTCACTCATGAGGAGATCGTAGAGTCGGAATGGATCTCTCTAGAGTGACCTTCCCTACGTTCGTCCTAGAGCCCAGAAGCATGCTCGAGAGAATAACAGACTTTATGTCTCATCCCGATCTCATTTTTGGGTACGTCTTTCCTCGATTTACCTCAGGTGTTCACCAAGTCTCACTCGCATACTCATTCCCATTCACTGTGGCGTTCGTTTCCTTATTCACTATGCCATTCTTTCTATCAATCACAATGTCATAACTTCGTTGCTCTGGAAAGAGCGGAAGAATGCGAAGACCCAGAAGAAAGATTCCTTAGAGTGCTTCAGTACTACCTGGCTGGATGGCACATAAAGCCCAAAGGTGTTAAGAAACCGTACGTCGTGTCATCTACCCTTACTATCCTTCTCACTCACTCCGTCTCTTCGCTTTCTCCTAATCCATCATCTCTGGCACCGCCTCGTCCCATCAGTTACAACCCTGTCCTCGGAGAATTCTTCCGATGCAGATACGACTACCCCAACAACACTCAAGGCTTCTATATCGCCGAGCAGGTCTCGCACCACCCACCCGTCTCAGCCTTTTATTACATTTCCCCCGAGAATCGCGTCTGTATTATCGGCGAACTCCGGCCAAAATCCAAGTTTTTGGGCAATAGCGTTAGCACGACGATGGAGGGTGAGAATCGGGTTACACTCCTAGGGAAGCCGGAGGATGGCGGTGCGTTTTGTTTTTTAGTCTGTTTTGAACTTAGATCGTCGGTGTTGATTTACATAACCGACGGAATGCTTGCCCCTGCATGCCTCTACCGTTCTGTTGCCTTTGTTAGAGTACGTCATAACGATGCCGAATATGTATGCTAGGGGGATTTTGTTTGGGAAGATGGTGTTGGAGTTGGGGGATACGTGTATCGCAAAGAACGAAAAGCATGGAATTTACTGTGACTTGGAATTTAAGACCAAGGTGAGGTTAGATATTTTCTACTAGAATTCAATCACGTCTGACTTTTCTGTCTTCCTGTCAACTAGGGGTTCTTCTCGGGGACGTACAATGCCATTGCCGGACGTGTGCGACATAACAGCACAGACATCGGTGAAGTATCCGGGAGGTGGAGTCATGTCATGGATTACAAGAGCACAAAGGTGTGTAAACGTATGTGTAGATTACGCGACTGACTCGACTGATGTGCGGTCATACCAAATTCAATATCCAATTCAGACGGGCACGAAAAGGGTTATGTTCGATGCGGTGAAGGACGGTCAAAATATATCCCCCAAATGGGTTCCTCCTGAAGATAAGCAGGAACCTAACGAGTCACGAAAGTAAGTATCTCTCCACCCTTTTGTTCCCCTCTCCATTCCCTCTCTTCTCAACTAATTCCTGTGAATGATAGACTTTGGAGAAACCTCACGCAAGCTATCATCAACAAAGACATGGAAGCCGCGACGGATGCCAAGTCTGCTGTTGAAGATGCGCAGAGGGAGTCTAGGAAGAGGTTGGAAGAGAGAGGGGGGTCGCATATACCGAGGTTCTTTGAGTGTAAAGATGGGAGATGGGTACCAAAGATTCAGTAAGTGGTTTCCACCTTCCTTGTGGGTAGGGATGGAGTACTGATTGGTGCGGTTTCAGAGTTCCGAAAGACCCGAAGGAAGCAACTGTTGTCGTTCGGGAGTGGATATTCGGATCGCTGGCTCCTGCGCCTTAGACGTTGTCGGGTATTCGGGTGATGGATTTGTGGATAGGCTGACGCACTGAGTATGGTAGATTTAGAAGAGTAATGGCGGCTGTGGTCTTTGGAGGAGTCGGTCGGTTAGTTCAAGATTAAAACTACTCGTATATTTCTTTTCTTGCTTCTTTCGCATCTGTTTTAGTGTGCATTCACGATACTTATTGTAATTGACTCGTCATTGAATTTCAATATTTCTCCTAGCTCTTAATGGTAATAATTGAGATTCTAATTTCCGTAGTAATGAGTGTAACATGTATTGCAGAATAGCCAGTGCTGGCTCTAAGATCTAAAGCCTGATTCGAACAGAAATACATGCAGGAACCATAACCTACATCTACATAACCCATAGACCTAGATCTACTTCTATAGACTAGTATACTACCATCCCATATATCTACCACAACACAGAATCAGGAAAAAACAATCTTCTTCCTCGTCGCAGGAATGTCATCTCTATAAAATGCCCCATAAGCCCCATGTTCCTTCTTCTTAATCGTCATCGGGAACTTTTCCCTCAACGCTGGACAATCAAACCCGCTGTCGTGTAAAACTCGACTTAGCTCGCCCGCTAGACCTCGTTCTTGGTTCTCGCCAGTGAAGAAAGTGATAGATTTTCCGGATTTACCACCTCGGCCTGGAAATGGAAGTGGTGCAAGTCAGTGAGGAGCACGAGTAGGGAGTAGAGAAAGCTTAATTAAACCTACCAGTCCGTCCAATCCGATGTATATAATCTTCAATCGTCAAAGGGAAGGTATAATTAATCACAGCGCCAACATTAGGTATATCAAGGCCTCTAGCAGCTACATCAGTAGCGACTAATAACCCTGTCTTTCCCGTTTTGAATTCTTCGAGGGCTTGAAGACGGGCAGATTGGGAGAGGTCACCGTGGAGAGCACCGACGGTGAAACCTTCGCGGCGGAGCATAGATTCAACGCGAGAGGCTTCGGCTTTGTAAAGTGCGAAGACGAGGATGCGGGAGGAGGGATCAGAGGAGGAGGAAGAGAGAGAAGGACGTTTTTTGTGTCCGAGGGTGCGGAGGTGGTGGAGGAGACGGGAACTATGGGGGATTGGAAGTCAGTAAGGAAAGTGAGAATGTGCGTGAAAGACAAGGAATTAAACGTACTCTTTCCCCCGACTGTCATCGAGCACTTCGACAACCTGCTCGACACGGCTGTTGGCAGTGAGGTCGTCGCTGCCGACCGTTACACGTACTGGGTCCTTTTGGAATGAGCTTGCGAGTCTACGAACAGCTTCGGGCCAGGTCGCACTGACTGTAATCAAGTGGATTGGTTTGTTTGATTCAAAGGAAAGAAAGGATGGTATGAGTTGTGCTTACACATGACTGTCTGCCTTTGACCTTGCGGTTTCGTGTTGGAGATGATCTTGCGGATATCATTTTCGAAGCCTTTGTCAAGCATTCGGTCGGCTTCGTCTAAAACTAAAAAGTCTACACTGGAGTAGTAAGGTGATTAGTAGCAAATAATAATCGGACAGTGTGATTCTCACCCGCTCAAATCACAAGCGCCCTCGCTCATGAGATCTAATATTCGTCCGGGTGTACCAACAATAATCCTCGTAATAGTGTCTTTCTTCCCCTTATGCAAGTTCTTCAACATCTTCACCTGACCCTCCTTCGGTACCCCACCAAATACTGCGACACTAGCGATGCCAAACTGTTCCCCGAGAGCAGAGAGCGTCTCGTGTGTCTGCAGCGCCAGCTCACGCGTCGGAGCAAGGATGAGAGTTGTTATTGTCGGAGATGACTTGGAGGGTGGTGGGGGTGGGTTTTTAATGAGACGAGAGAGGGCGGGTATACCGAATGCGAGTGTCTTGCCGCTACCTGTTTCTGCGATACCGACGACGTCTTTTCCTTCGAGTGCGGGAGGCCAGGCGCATGCCTGGATTGGGGAAGGCTCTTTGAAATTCGCAGAGAAAGAGCGAAGAGAGTCGGGGATGGGGAGTTGAGAGAAGGAAAGGAAGGGGGTAACGGGGCTACAGGAAGGAGGGACATGGATGCTGATTTCATTTTTGGCGAGGAAAGCTGCTACTTCAGCCTCGGAGACAGTCTCTTTCTCTTTCTTCTCCTTCTTCTTGGGCTCTTCGGTCTCCTGTACATGCTTTTTCTTCTTTTTCTTCTTTTTCCTTTCGTTTTCTTCAGGAGCTGGCAAAACGAGTTTGGCGGTCAAATGTGTGCAGGATATTCTGATACGTACCAGCTTCCTCTATCTTATCCGCTTCCACTTCCACCTCAGCATGCTTTCTCTTCTTTTTCTTCGATGACTTGTGTTCTTCAGCTATCGGAGCATCTTCCTGGGGCTGTGACTCGGCTTCAGCAGCAGCATTTTTATTCTTTTTCTCCTTCTTGTCTTTTTTATGTTTCTTTTTGGTAGCCGACAGATCAGCATCTACATGAGCATTTTCTGGATGACAATTAGATATGTAACCCGAAAAGCAGTCAAAAAAAACGTACCTATAGCCATGGTTAGAAGGGAAAAAAAATAAGTTTATTTCGATCGCACTTGGAATTTGTCCCACGGACGCGAAGCTGGATGTCGACCACCTCAGAAGGAGAGACAGTCACCCGCCTCCCTACGCCCTCCTTGCCTTCAATACTACCAGAACCAGAAGACTACAGCCCTCATCGCGGAAATCAGACGCCTCTCATCATTGACAATGGCTCTACTACCCTTCGTTGGGGTTTCGCTACCTCTCCTACTCCTCGCTTTGGCACCAACATCGTAGCAAAGTACAAGGAGCGCAAAAACAATAGACCTCTTCTTCTGTTCGGAGATGCTATCGAGGCAGAAAGTGGTGCAAAAGCTCAGGGGAAGACCCCTTGGGAGGGTGATGTGTTGCTTAACTTTGACGCGTTGGTGGGTTTCCGGCGTGTTGAACTGCATTTAGACAGTAAAGCTGACTTGGGTTTCATTTGAGACGTAGGAAAATGCATTGGATTATGCTTTCACACAACTGGGGATTGATGATACCACTGTGAATCATCCAGTTCTTATGACTGAGCGGTTGTGTTCGCCTATACATTCGCGAGCATGTAAGTGTCCTGCGTGTACCTTTTGCGCGACCTACATTAACATTCCCTACTAGTAACCTCTGAACTCATGTTCGAGCAATACTGTGTCCCCTCGCTGGCGTACACTGTCGACGGGATCATGTCCTTCTACCAAAACAACCATCCCCTCTCCTCATCTTCCAGAGATCCGTTTGCATCTGATGGTCTCGTCGTGTCTTTCAACACTGCCTCAACCTCCGTCATTCCCATTCTAAATGGCAAGGGTATTCTGAGTCACGCTAAACGGTGCGTCAATTCTCTCTCGGCGTCTGTATCTTGTTTTGAACAGGTGGTAAATAGAATACCTTGGGGTGCATCCCAGTCCACTGATTATCTACTTAAACTCATCCAGCTCAAGTATCCAAACTTCCCAACACGCGTAAGTAACACGCAATCAAACGTTCGTCAAACCCCCCACTCCATGTTTCTCGAATTCGTCTGAACTAAACTACGTTTCGTCTCTCTCTTTCTTCCTCTAGTGGATGTTCCGCAACTTCTGCTCAGTCGCTCCAGACTACGTTTCCCTCCTCCGTTCCTTCCAAGATCCCACTGCAATGCGCGCAGCCGAAAAGATCATCCAGTTCCCATTTGCACTTCCTGTAACTGAAGAAAAAACCGAAGAAGAACTAGCTAGGATCGCTGAGAAGAGGAAGGAACAAGGCAGGAAGTTACAGGAGATGGCTGCTAAGAATCGGATGGAAAAGGTCCTTTTTTAACCTCCGACTATTTTCGTAGTCATAATACTGATAATAAACCACTCTAGTTGCAACGCAAGGAATCCGATCTCACCTATCTCACAGACCTCCGCGAATCAAAGTCGGATTATGCGAAGCGAGAATGGATAAACAAGTTGCAGGCGGAAGGATTTGATGATGACGCGGTGCTTGATGAGGCGATTAAGAAGCTCGAGGCAGACGTGAAGAAGGCTAAGAAGAAGGAGGCGGGTGCGATGGGGATGGACGTCGACGAGCCTTTGGTAAGTCTGCATCACGGATCGCAACAAATTTCTAACTCGATCAACAACGAAATTTGTAGGAAGAACCTTCGTTTCCTCTTGTTGATGTTCCCGATGCCGATGTAAGTGTTTCACCTCGTCACTTGGTCAATTCTTTAACACCTTTTCTTTGCTTAGCTCGACGAAGAAGGCCTGAAAGAGAAAAAGAAACAAAAACTCATGAAAGCCGGATTCGAAGCCCGCGCGCGCGCCCGAAAGGAAAAAGAGAAGGAGCGAGAGGAAAAGGAACGTGAGGAGAAAAAAGAGGAAGAAGAGAGAGAGGCGGATTTGACTGGATGGGCGAAGAAGTTCAGTTCCATTCAAAAAGTCTTCATTTGCATTCAGTTCCATTCAAAAGTCTTCATTTGTATTCAGTTCCATTCAAAAAGCGGTCACTTGTATTCAGTTCCATTCAAGAGTCTTCATTTGTATTCAGTCCCATTCAAAAAGTATTCAGTTCCATTCAAAAGTCTTCATTTGTATTCAGTTCCATTCAAAAAGTATTCAGTTCCATTCAAAAG